>WNLI01145502.1:0-10055 GCA_025802215.1 Wirenia argentea
TACGTATCGATCGGGGAAGGGGTGTGGGTGGTACTCCCCCCATCCCCCCCCCCCCCCCCCCCACACCTCGCTCGTGTGAGGGTTAAAATGGAGATGGATGTATATCACGGCCATTGAAAAGTATTAACCAATATACCGTAATATGATTTTCCGCTGACGGACTTAACGTGATAACGCCCGTTCTGGGGTCATATACAGTACTATTACCTACCCGGTCTGGGACAATATGCATACGATTGTGAAAAAAGTAGCAGGACTACTAATAATTTTTAAACTACTCATATAATTTTCGAAAAATAAACAATACGTAGAGTATGGCATTGATACATTACCATTTTCTACGCTTCATTATAGTTGTGGCAGTGGTTAGTGTACAAGCCAAGTATGAAGGTGAAGACACCGTGGACGTGGATGACAGTGAAATAACCGTGATTAAAAATGACAAAAAAGGCGGAACAGATTATGGCATCGATATACCTCGCCTGAAGATGGCACATACAGGTGAGGAAGAAAAAATAAAAACACGATTTGGGCCGTCAAAAATACACAGGGATGCACAAAATGCCGAAACCCGAGTAAAAAATAAAAATGGCGCGGAAAGATATGGTGACAAATTCGAACAAAATCAACGTGAAGTGAAACATACGGTAATTGAACAGACTGGTGCTAGATTGAGAGTTAAGCGTGGATTCATACGCGGCCAGCCTTTACCTGTATTACCTAACATTTCAAAATTACGCAAAATAAGAACCGCTGGCGAGGGTCGTTTGATGTCACCAAATTTTCCTAAAGAGTACCCTAATAATAACCACCTGACTGATATTGTACACGTAGGAGTATTAAAACAGTTTGATATAATCATATCAATTTTTTTGTTACAGGCACGAAGCCACAGCGGCAAGTGCTATGACAAGTTTGTCTTATATAAAGGTAGACGAAAACGCAAAGAAAATATTATCCTTGGACCTATATGCGGGAGAATCATAGATAATAACATAGAGCTAGAGAAAAATAGATTTTGCACTCTGTATGATGATAAATATATAAGATGTCTCTTTGTATATGAATCATTCTTCGTTATTTTTGAGACAGACAACTCGGAACGGTACACTGGCTACAATATTTCATATGAATCAAATGTTCCCACGAATGAACAAATTTGTAAAAGTATGCTAACAATGTATGAACTGCGAGAAAATTCGATTGAACAAACTAACATAATATCAACTTCATTTGTATCCATTTCAAAATATCCAAGTGACATTGACTGTACTTGGCGAGTGGGTGAGGCGGCCAATCGCGTTGTAGATACAATAGGCATAGAGATGGCACATTTATCTATCAAACAGCCTAATGTCAATATCAGTACATGGCGTGACAAGGCCGAATCGGATGACCCCGACTTTTCAAATGATCGTGTTCAAATCATGCGATACAAACCACATGAGACGTCAACTACAAGTAATGATCCTTCTTCCTCGGCAAACCGGTTGCATTCTATAAACGACAACTTGAGTCAGGACTCTGAGCTTCTGGAGACATTTTACGGATGTATATGCCCTCTCAAGATGTTGAAATTTAACGTTGAACATGGTATGCTGGTGAAATTCTATAGCGATTCAAGTAATACATCAAAGAACGGAGGTTTTAAGCTTACATTTAAAACAACATACACTAAGCACAGCAAAATAGTGAAGCAAGACATATTATTGGCAAAACCGCACACCAATTTATCCGTGCGTGGTTTATTGATCAGTGCTCATCGTAATTCTTGCCGAACCCTCCATACGCTATGTATTCACATTATAAAGTTCCGAGTTGATTTTGGTAATCAGATATATCTGGCAGTCATCGGCAACGACCCTAGCAATGTGTCGGTGTTTGATGGACCGGATCGAGGATACGCAGAGTTAGAGCCTCGTATTCCTAATTTCACAAAAGAACTGTTCAGTTTGTATGGCAATGTGTCGGGATATTTATCTGGTGGGCCATACTTGACAATACTTTTGAATCACGAAGCGATCAACTCAACAAATACATTGCGCCTCCTATCGCGTACAGCCTTTTTACCGTCAGGATACAGACACTCACGGTGCGAGGTATCTGGTCCCCGTCTTGGTGTGTTATCTCTGAACACCCAGGTGTTTCTTAATATCACAAGGAGCGATTTGGCTGCACGCAATTATTACTGTTATGCCGCTGTGCTCATCCCGCAACAGCTAACTGTGAGTATTGCCCTTGAAGGCAATGCCGATTGTATATCCAGTGGCAGGTTGATATTCGGGTTGACCAGTGTCTTCGTGAATCCGACGCGAATTTGCACAGGCACTATACGCAGAATCTACGCATCTAGTCATGTAGCATGGCACCTGTACGTGATGACGTTCGTGTACGCAAAACTAGGTGAACAACGTAGTGTTGTATTACGTGCTCGCATATATACCATGCTTGACATGGGGGGAAATTGGAAACTTCCGCATTCATCACTAATCAACAGCTGTTCCAAAATAAATAAAGAAAATATAAACTTTAGCCCTGACAACCAGTTTAACGTCAGGTATGTTCACCGGGTTGCCCCGGGCTTCATTGACATCGGATCACGTCCAAATGAAAACGACCCGAAGACGGTATATTCAAACGCATGTAGTGTGCTTTTCTCATTGGGTACATTTGTAATCGATGATCCTGAGTACATTGAGTTATATGTACACACATACTATGGTTATGTGCTACGCATAACAGAAAATGTTGACAAATTTAACCTAAAAGTTGATAAACTTATAACGGCTGGTGTTGAACCACTTCTGTTAACACACACTACATTCAAGTCAGTATCCACAATGAAGTTAGTTATTGAGCTAGGAAATAGCATTGCGGAAATAGAGTATCAGGTTAAAGCATATACGAATGTACCAGCATATTACAGAAATCGAGAATCGATAATCGAGAACCCAAAGGTACCAGTTGATAATTTGGAAAACAACAATAATGGTCACGTTAATTCTACCGGTTCACTAGATAGTCTGGCTGGACCATCTAACGATGAAACTGGTCATAAATCTAGCATGAATGACACAGTCTACACGACTGAACACTCCTACACTCTCAACAACATTTCCGATCTTCATACCTACAAAATGGCAGAAGATATGTGTATCGCACAAGGGGGGCATCTGTTCAGTGCTTCGACAGCCGCCGAACTGGAAACTATCAAATCTGCATTGGCAACGCGATGGATTAAACATCTCGGCACATTGCGGTCTGCGATATGCTGGTTCGACGTTCTCATAGGGCTTCAGAAAAAGGTGCGTTGAATATTACTATCTACGATATTATGGTTATTATAACCTCATTGTTAAATATAAAGTTCTTCCGTATCGCATGCCACCCACATGTAATGGGCTGATAGGTTACTATTTGGCTAGCCTATCAAACATAGTTATGACAAGCTGAGACTGAAACTATAATAACCATTATCTAAAGAGTCAGCTGTCATCCAGATGCAATTCATTTTAATTGGGCAATGTATGATCAAGCACCAGCGCAGTGCTGTGGACTGTGGAGTGGTACCTCTCTTCCGATATTTTATTATTCTGTTAAATTCCAAGGTTTAACATATTACTAGTTCAGCATTGGTCTGTTATCAATTTGCTACAAATCCTTAATGTAGTCTATACGTTGTCCACGCGGTGGATAGTTGGTTGAAATTGCCTGATATGATTGGTGTAAGTCCGGAGAAGCATAAAATCACAATTCTTTCAGCGGTCGATTTATTTCGCCGATGGATTTCTTTCGTCAGTCAAATTGTTTCATCTGTTATTTTCTTTCGAGAGTTTCGCCGATCGACACCTTTCTTTTAGCGTTCGATCTTTTTTCATCGCTCCATTTCGTTCGGCGATCTATTTCTTTCGCTGATCTATTTATTTCGGTGGTCTATTTCTGTCGCCGATCTATTTCTTTATCCGATAAGCTATATTTCTTTCGACGGTCGATTTGTCGGATATATGCCGGTCGCCGCCACCACAAGCCTGGCGTACACCACCAACCCGCCGTATGCCGCCAGCTTGATCTACGTCCCAGCGCGCGACCCGCCGCCGCCGACCTACGGCACAACCGATGCCGCGCGCTCCCTCCGCCGCCGGTATCTGTCGCGCCCGCCGACGCTCGCAGTTTACGCATTTTCGATATTTCGAAAATCGGATAGGATGGAACATAATGCTTTTGCAATCTGCCTACGAATATGTACTCGACACTTTACCCAGATCATATTATGTACGAATACACCGCTACGGAGCACGCAAGGCCGACATGTGCACACGGTAACAGGCGTTCTGTGTAACTATACCTAGCTACAGTAGATTCTGGATGGCCGGTGGCAACTGAATGGGCATCGATCGAAGAAAGGACGTTACTTTCGGCAGTTACGTACTTTCGCGTCGCTCGCTGCACAGTCATGATAAGTACTACTTACTTCGTGCCCAATGTAAATATAGGTTGATTATGTATGCTGGCAATTATACTTCAGTGAAGTCCCTGTCAGGATGCAAACCTAGATGTACACTGCTACAGGGAGACGCTGGGTGGCGATGGGCTGACGGAAGTCCGCTAACCATCAGTGACTGGTACTACCCGGATATCCTCGACCATTACGTTCCAACGGAGATTCTCAACCAGGTATGTCATATGTCATAGTATGTTGAAACAATATTATGTGTATACGTAGTTTGTTTCCTGCTGTTCTTATGCCGTCGTTTGTTTCTGGAGCGAAGATATATCCGGTTTCAGACTGTATCACACTGCAGAATATTCAGCTTGATGTGGCGGCCCAAAGCCGTTGCTTGTAAGTTAGTAACATATTCGGTGCATCAAGTATCGATAAAATGGTAGGACAGAGAATGTCCTGTGCGGATCTAAGCGGGATCCTATCTTGGAGGTGGTTCGGAGAGCGCGAGTTCGGTCGCTACTCAGACTAGCTAGCATACAATAAGTAGAGGAGATTTTTAGCAATCCCTCCGTGAACACGTCACTCTATATATGGACTGCATTGCGATACCAATTATATTGATTCAGCTGACTTGTACGTACGTACTCCACCCTCTGCGGAATTTAAGAGCATTTGTTTTGCAATGCATCACTGTGAATGCGCACTAGTAATATATCTTCGTGAATTGGTTGGCACTAAAGTTGAAAACTCGCCGGTGTTAACTTGATCCTTACATAGTTTACCGTACATGATTGTAACCTTTTACAGTAACAATTATTGTTTATTGTTGCACTCGTGCGGCCCAAATATCATGGTAAACTCGTACATAACTGTCATTATCCAACATTTATTTTGCACAGCGACGAGACGCATTCACGATCCAGCCTGTAGAAGACCGAGGATACAACTGTACCATGATGGGCATCCACAGTCCACGACAATCCACCAACTGGCAGACACTCGACTGTGACGACATCCCAGAGTATGTGAAGCTGTTTATATGCGAGATACCGGATGATCGCTTAAAACCCTATAACATCCCAGCAATCTTAAGAGGTAGGGTGAGTAGTACGAACGATGTGTATAACCATGGTACTACTGCCACATATAAGTATGAACAATTAATGAAAAACATTATGGCATGTCCCGTTAATTGGATATACATACATGGCGAATGTTGGTTGATGCTTAACATTAATGTCTCACGAGCACTAAATATACATATTATTGGATATTATGAACAAGGTATTATTGGTGGAATAGAGGCGTGTAGAAAAGTTGGTGGAAACATCGCATCTCTTACTAACATGACTGACTTGTCATCAGTAAAGAAATACATGGCTTACGTACAACACCGCGAGGTATATGGTAATGCATGGGTGATGTACAAGGGTAAGCGTGCGTGTATTCAGTACAGGCTCAAGCGTGACCTGAATGACACAGAGGCAGATAGACTAGATGTCCAGCTTGACGAAGATGCTAAATGTGTCAGTACATGGATAATAGAACATGACATTACGAAAACGGAAAGGGAAAACTCTGACATCTTGAAAAACTACTTTCCTTTCCATTGTAGACATGAGCAAAGACAAATAGACGGAAGCAATATCGAAGTGTATACCGCAACCTGTTTTCCAAACCATGTGTTATGTGTGCGAGATGTCGTTCCTGTTTTGCAGACCTGTCAGATCGGATACTTAGAGTGTAGTGATGGTTCGTGTGTGTCGCCAGATCTCCTGTGTGACAACATAATTGATTGTCCTAGAGGCGAGGATGAGGACAACTGTTTACTTGATGATTACATTTACACCTGTACAAACAAAGAGACAGTCACCATATCCAAATATTGTGACCACGTCAAAGACTGCAGTGATGGAAGCGACGAGGAAGGATGTGTGTATCCACCTTGTTCTGATGGACAGTTCAGGTGTAGTAATGGTCAGTGTGTAGCTGGAAGGAAGAGATGCAATGGACTGAGAGATGGCTGCATAGACAGGAGTGATGAATCATACTGTACTCGAGGACAGTGTGCCAACGGTTTCTTCTGTAGTGAAGGTTGTATCCGTACATGCATAAACGAGAAACGCAAGAACGATGGCATGTCAGATTGCAGGTATGGTGTCGATGAACCACATATGTCCAAGTACTCAAAGGACTACCATATCAAAGCTGTTACAGAGCAGAACTGTTCGGCAGAAGAAGGACGATGTGCTGTGAGGAATGAGGGTTGCTTCAACCGGGGTGATGCTTGTGTTCTGGGGTATGATTCTGATGGCAGAATGAAGGGGTGTAGGGATGGCACACATCTCACTAACTGCTCAACGTTCGAGTGTCCGGGGAGGTATAAATGTCCTGAGTCATACTGCATGGACATGAAACAGGTGTGTGATGGTGTCAATGACTGTAGGTTTGGGGAGGATGAAGCAGAGTGTGATGACACACGTAGTCCTGGACTGTATCGGTGTGGAGAGAAGCAGACACACAGCATTGATAGCTCACAGGTCTGTGATGGACAGTTTGATTGTGGACACTATCACAGTGATGAGAAGTACTGTAGTCTACCCAAGTGTCCACAAGAGTGCACTTGTCGAGGCTTCTACTACAATTGTGAGAGGTCCATCGCAATCAACACCTCTATCGGGTCTGCGAATTTCTCTACTCTTACACGAACCCTGAACCTCGCACGAAACTATCTAGTGGACATGACATACTTTCATTTCAGACGCTTTCCGTTTTTGGCTACCTTACGCCTTGCGTACAATCACATTACGGAAATTGACGACATGACATTCAGGAACTTGCATAATCTACAAATCCTTGACTTGCGTCACAACAAACTAACATCGCTATGGCAAGAGGCGTTTGTTGATCTCGGGAGACTAAGACACTTTTTAGTCGAAGGAAATGAAATCACAACGGTGTTGCCAAGGACATTCATTGGTATGTCACAGATATCATACTTGAACCTGTCATATTTGAAGATACGAGTCGTGATGTCGGATGCCCTTCGTGGACTTAGTAACCTTAAAACGATTGACCTATCGGGTAATATTGACACCCACATTGATCGCGATGTGTTTAATACATCTCATCACCTAGAACGCGTGATCCTCACAAATAACACTCTATCTGATACAGAATATTTGTCAGATGTTATAAGTGGCATTACTTCCGATTACATTGAGGCTGACACATTCAGATTATGCTGCCTCAGAGACACAACACGAACGAGAAGCTGTAACCCGGATGTTGATATATACTCATCATGTGCAGACCTCATGTCAAACCGTTTCCTCCAAGTTGCTATTTGGGTGATTGGTTGTCTCGCTTTTGTTGGCAATGTCTTGGTTATCATATGCCGACCAATAATTGGTATCAAAACTCCCGCGGACATTTGTATTTTTGCTCTCAGCTGTTCGGACTTTCTTACAGGGGTATATGTTGTTATCCTCGCAAGTGTCGACACATACTACAGAGGTAGGTATATTGCATATGATGAAAAGTGGCGAGGAAGTGTGTTGTGTCAGGTATGTGGAATAATCAGCACCCTCTCGTCGCAGCTCTCTTCTTTTCTGCTCTTGCTGATAACCCTCGACCGTTTCATCCATCTTGTGTTCCCCATGAAAGGGATAAGGTACAGCCGTAGATCAACAGTCATTGTCTGTGTGGTACTCTTCCTCTTCTCGCTATTATCAGCCATCATCCCCATTAGTATCCCTGAATATTTTGGCAATGCCTACTACAGCAAAACTGCCCTGTGTTTGGCGTATGATTTCGTCAAGCGCTCACGAGGGTGGGAGTACACACTCGGCATGTTCATATCGGTCAACCTCTTCAATTGTATCCTAACCTTGGTCTGCTACATCACCATATTTGCTAGTGTTCGTCACTCATCTAAGAAGTCTGACCCAACCCGTAAAGGCGACATCGCTCTTGCTAAGACTCTATTCCTCATCGTTCTCACTGATCTTGTCTGTTGGTTTCCCCTCATCATAGCCAGTCTCAATGTCATCAATGGATGGAAGGTGGAACCTGATATGGCGGCCATGTTGGCTGTGGTTGTACTCCCCATAAATGCAGCCCTCAACCCGTACCTGTACACTATCAACAGCGTACGAAATGCCAGGTCTCGTCGTCGAAGTGAACGCCATGATCGTAAAATACTTGCGCGTGGTAGCCAGCCGACAGCACCTTGTCAAGACACTAATCCCGCCACTCGTAAGACTCCACTAACATGTGACAGTTGTAGTGCCGCAATTGGTCAAGATGGCCCAAGGCACGGTAGTGTAAACATACAGCCATCAATAGTACTTCCGTGTAACCGGACAAACGCACGTATTCCAAAAGTATCATCCACCGATGATACCGAATTCAATGGCGATCCCAAAGTGGCTGCCACTCACGATGGTTTGTTAGTGAATCAATATATGAATCAGGCTGAGCCAGCTGCTTCCTGGAAAGTTAAGGAGAATAGCACCACTGACGGCAGTTGTGAAAGTGATCGGTCAGACCAGTTAGAGGCGGATGGGAATGGGACTTTCACGATTGCTCTCGTGCATGCTGAAGCGTCCGACGTGAGCTCAGCCTAGGAGATGTATGTAGATGTAAAATTCGGATACTTTGTCTATATAAGATTCCTCACATACGTATTACATTAAAAAACACAAGTCGAACCAGGTGGCATATTAGTAGAGTATGATATTATATATATTCGCTAATTGCATTATATCATGTTCTCGTTTACTCTAGTCGTCACCCCTCGAACCGTGACTCCAAAATAGTGGCACTGGACACCCAGTGGACATCTCCAATAGGCGAATCATTATGTGTGTGTGTTCAAGTAGAGACATACCTTCATCTAATTATACTAAAATATCTTATCTCTTAATGACAGAATCACATAATATCATCATTCAACTTAGCCCTACCCCCAAAATAGTGACTTCAATTTTCGATTTAGTGCGTATAATGTATGTGATGAATTTTAGTAGTTAAGCAACTCCGAGTCCTTAAAACTTTTAAGACATCGTAAGATATGTATATCTGAACATAAAACAGTTCACAGACCTTGGGTTGCACTTTGAGGGAGGTTGGCTCGTTATTTTTTATAGAATTATTATACTACACGGCCTTCGATAACGTTTAACATCGTGGTCTGGTGAGTAAAGTTACCAGTATACATGCAGCATGGCTTCCCATGTCGGTTGGATCCCTGATTTTAACACATGCATTGCAATGCAACCACATCGATGGATTGTTAACTCAACTTCAATGCAAGAGTTTACGAAACGATAACCATCACTCGAAAAAGATCCAAATTAAGTCCAACGTTTGCTTTCGGTAGGGCAGCCCTCGACGCCACCACAATCACACGCCCTCGGTTTTAAGAGTAATAACACAAAACAATTCATAACCGTCCAAAGCAGCAACATTTGCAGTGTGTCGCTTACACCCGCACGTATTACACAATGCTGCAAAATACGGGTAATTTGGGGAAGTAAGAGTTAACGTAGCATTAAATAAAGGATATTTTTCAACTCGGCATGAAAAATTACTAAAGAAAAGTAGTATC
>WNLI01145513.1:0-10051 GCA_025802215.1 Wirenia argentea
GAATCTCAGAAATAGAACTAAAATAGACCTTGTGAGGGATGGTGAGAAGCTCAAAAGAATGGTCGCACAACCAGGGTAAAAAGATATTCAAAGAAAACCTCGTAGCCGTAAAAAGAGCGATTACAGTAATCAACCTAAACAGACCTATCCATATAGGGATGAGCATATTGGACTTGAGTAAGTGTAGAATGTACCATTTCCACTAAAATCACATGTTGAAGAAATGCGGAGCGAATGCTAAGCTTCTCTTCAGCGACACAGATAGTATGACGTACCACGCGACAACACCTGATGTATATAGGGATATGGAACGGGACATGCAGCTTTGATACCAGCAACTATCCCACGGATCATTTTCTTTACAGCACAGTAAACAAAAAAGTCCCGTGCATTATGAAAGACGAGATGCGGCCTGGCCCAGAAGGTTCGCCAGGTCCACCACAGCAATTTATAGGTTTTCGCGCTAAATTGTATTCGATAAAGAGGAGGGGTCAACAATTATGTTAGAGCAAAAGGTATTCAGAAGTGTGTGAAAAGGAAAATGCTCACGCATGACGTGTTTGAAGATTGTTTATTGAATTCGACTGTGCACACTGTAGAGACGAGATCGATAAAAAGCGAAAACCACCAGTTATTCTCGATAAAGATGAGAAAGGTGGCATTGTCGCCATATGATGACAAACGTTATCTGTTACATAATCATGACACGCGGGCCTTAGGTCACTATCTAAACGAGTGATGTATTCAGACGTAGATATCGTATCATCACATTTCTCGCCATTGTTATCATTAGAAATTAAAGTAAAATAATCGTCACGTAATACATTCATCTACATGTAAAT
Organism: Wirenia argentea; assembly: GCA_025802215.1. Taxonomy (NCBI): domain Eukaryota; kingdom Metazoa; phylum Mollusca; class Solenogastres; order Pholidoskepia; family Gymnomeniidae; genus Wirenia; species Wirenia argentea. The sequence continues at coordinate 843 of WNLI01145513.1, forward strand.
TCTTTTTTTTATACATTATCATTAACGCTATGGGTGAGTGGTTTTATATGGGCGTAAGTTACAATTTATCAATATATTATCATAATTTCATTTAAATATAAGTGTGTTACATTAACATTAATGTTTTGGACGAGTGATTTCAATGTGGACCTAATTGCAAAGTGTAACACATTCACATATTATGCGTTATGGGTGAGTGGTTTTATTTAGACACAAGTTACATTTTCCCAATACATTAACATAGGCATTTCAGTTTACTGATTTCATTTTTAATGTATGTGTGTTACATCATCATTAACTTTGCGGATGAGTGATTTCATTATTATGCGAAATCTTAAATGTAAATTGTAGTACATTATCATAAGCGTAATGGATGAGTGATTTCAATTTTGTTCAGATTGTAAATTGTCATTTATTAATCGTAAAATCGATATAGAAATGATGTCATCATTGTAATATATTTGTTTACATATCGAAATTTATTCATGTTTAGGCATGCGAGATTGAAAAGAATATTATCATTAATTTTCTGGATGAGTGATTTCATCATTATGTGAAATGTAAATTGTAGTACATTAGCATAAGCGTAATGAATGAGCGATTTCAATTTTGTTCAAATTGCAAATTGAATTTTATTAATCATCAAAATCGATATAGAAATGATGTCATTATTGTGAAATATTTGTCTACATATCGAAATTTATTCATGTTTAGGGGTTGATAAATTGTAAAGAATAGTCGTTATTTTCTCTTTATTGCTTGAAATTGAAATTGAGAAAAAAAAAAAAAGAAACCGAACTAGAATTTAAACATTTGTGAAATCTACGATTTAAGAAAAAACCAACAAATTTGTTTAATTGTGAGGATTTTATCTGTTACAATCTATCAATCTTAGTATCTGATAAATATTTTGAATGTTATTTATATCATCAATATAATTGGGTGAGGTGGTGTGTCCGACAATATTGAGTTGTACAATATTAAGTATGTAAATAAAACAAAGAAAAAAAAAGAAAAAAGGGACAATTCGTCCCACAAAAAAAATTTTCCGCATTCTCACTGCATAAGTGGTGTTTTAATTTCCCTTTGTGGGTGTTGAATGTGGTGAGTTTTTGTTTGAAATTCTACCGTCCCTTTTTCTTTTCAAGTAATCGCTTTTCTACTATGTTTCAGGTACTAGTGATATCGTACACTATGTGGTAAGTAGCTCTATCTACAACTAATACAAAGTCTATTTTTGTCATGACATTTTTCAATATTTTATTATAATATAATATTATGTACAGATTACTATATACAGACTCATCACCATCATTATAATAATAAATGTAATATATTATACATAATATGATACGTTATTATAATTTTATTTACAACAAAAACACTAATCACAACTATGTGTGATAATAATCTACACATTCTAGTACTAACTGTAACGACAAACACACGTCTGATTTATTACGTTAGGAGTTGGAACTCGAAATCTTTTCATAAATTCAACGAGTACACGATCGTTTTCCCATTTATGGTGAAAATTAAATTTTCGGATTATTTTTCGAGGTGGGACCCCTCGCGTCAGATGGTACACGAGATAGATGCAAAATTCTCCACACATTGTGGAAAATATTGATTGGATAGGTTGTTTATTAAAGCTAAAATCACGCGAATTTTTTCGTATAAACTCTTCGATTAAACCTAACGGTGGAATACCATAGGAATCGAAAAAGTAGGATTTACCATTACGATAAAAAAACACCATTACCCAGTGTTCTCCCGGTAGGTGTATAGGATGTGTGTTTATGATTACAGTTAATGGTCTTCGAGAAATTTTTACAGGTAACTGATCTATAGCGTATACTCCATCAAAATATTTGTTACATGTATGATTCATACGCACAATGCGTTCAATTTGGTCAGTATACATATTATCTTACTGTCCAGTTTCAAACGTAAAATTATCCCTAACCATATCGTCAAAATATAACCAAATACTATCAGCTATGTCAGTATTTCTCGAACAATAACTATCAGTAAAAAGGTAGAAAACAATAAACCGTCCTAAATTATAAATATTATCTGAGAACATACATGTAATTACATGCTTATACGTTGTAATTGCTAATTTAGCATTAAGTTCATTAACTTTATCAATAATCGAGTATGACATTACGAGCTGAGTCTATTTCGAGCGAAGAGTCGTATTCGGCTAAACATATAATGTTCACTGTATTCTTCAATGCTGTAGCGAAATGTAGTTCAATTCTAACAGATCCATTTTTACTGAGGTATACGTAACCACCATCAGATAGGTCGGGTGTAAAATCAAACGCGTACAGGGTATATCCGTTTTTGTATTCCGTATAGTTGATATCGTATCCTTTATTTTCGAATAGACTACCAGTTCCTGAGAAGGTGGATAGATACGCGGTGAGATATTGGTCTTTGGAGAAGTTTGGTGATATGGCGGCCGATGACACTTGTTCACCATTCAAATAACACGCGACGTAGTTGACATCGTGATGGGCGAAGTTGAAAGGATTTTTTGTGATGCTCCCGTTGTAGGTATCGTTATCGACTATTCCGATAATTATCCTCCGTGGACATTGTCCTACGAATATGTTGTCCTTGTTAACGCTCAAATTTCCTTTCGGTACGGTAAATGTTTTGAGTATAGTACGTCTGAAGGGATAGCGTGCGTTTGACTTCACAAGGGTGGAAGCATGCGCATTATATACTGTCGGACTTATTTTAACCTTCCGCACGTGTAATTCGGCCGATTGAGGAACTATTTTATAGTTCCCCGTTTTATCCGATATGAGAGAAAATTTTGACTTGGAAGGTGATAATCTGAGTCTTAAATCCACCCCGTTTATGAGAAATTTTTCTTGAACGAAGAAGTCGAGATGTAGACGACCCATCATTTCCATAGACTTACTATTTTTAGCCAGCTTCATCTTATGTATAAAGGCTGGGTTGTCAACTGCGTCCATTTTCCCTGCTTCGTCCTTAAACCACATCGCTGCAGTGAGTTGAGACTTCTTAGCTTCATCGTTATAACCGTATAACGTTTGAAGATATGCTTTATAAGGGTACGTGTCAGTAGCTGTGGATATCCTCTTTTCGTTTAGGAATAAATCTACTTGAGAAAATAAACTATGTAGAAACAGATTAACCCCCGATACTTTAGCGGTATCTTTGAGATCAGAATCGTCTTCATTAACTATTTTACATTTAAAATAGAATATCGTTTGAGCCAGATCCATGTACTCGTCGGAGGAACCGGAAATGAAAAATTCTACGGGTGCACCTTCAACTAGAGATGTTACAGGGTTGTGTATAATCCAACGCCCACGATCCATACTAGTCATCGTAGGTTTAGATTCGAATATATCCAATTCGCTCTTCGTACAGACGCAGGAGTTGTCTTCCATCATCTTCACCTGAATATGTCACGTTTAGCCTTCTTTCTCGGTGTAGATGTGCGATTTCTTTTTCGCTTCCTCTTTCTCTGGGTATGTGTTGCAATTGGTCCTAATGCTCTCTTCACGAGTCGTTTACCGGTATGAGATATTCGCGATTTGGTAGCTTCTTTTATATCTTTACCACTGATAACATCTCGTAGAATGTCCTTTCCTGTCGATATAGCGGTCTTCTTCAGTAAACCGAGAGCGGGTTTTAAAAGGGGTATTGCTGTTCGAGCTAAAGCAGAGAAAATTCCGTGACCTCTTTGGTATCTAGTACCCGAAAATCCGGGTAATGCCCCACCGGCCTGGGCGTCGTAATATTTTCTATGCACGTCGAACGTGGGTCTATACACCTGTCTCACCATGATGAATAATGGTTAGATGAAGCTTTGTTAGTTACTTATATAGAATCTATTCGTTTAAAATGTAGTTTGAGGATTAGTTTTCCCTCTCGAAATGGTACTGATGCACCCCAACTGGTCTTTATATCAGTTTCTATTTCGTCAAAATATGATTTGTTGACGGGTAGATAGTGAATATCGTGAAAACGTTCTACGACCATTTTTTTATATTCGGATTGAACAGGACATACTCGCAATAGTGGAACCGTTTGATTACCTACTATCTGATTCTGAACGCAGTCTGTGTATATAAATAACGCATGAATGTCAAATTCTACGTTAGGTGTGAAGTCTGCCTTTTTGGTGATAGTATCTTTGAACTTTTCTAATGTGAATTCTTGAAATCCTAAAATATGTCTCAAGTTCCACGTAAGTTTAATACCAGTTTTGTCTGGAAAGGTTATTAGACACTTATCTAATATCTCGTCGTACATAAATTTTACAGAATCATGTAGTTTATTGAGGGCGTCTAAAAGGGCCAGTATTGAGTCGTAACCTCCGTCAGGTATAATGCAGGTATGGTTTTTATCTTCAGAGTCTAGATAATAAAAACCGACATTTTCAACATATTTCCATGTGTTCGGATAAATAATTTCTACTAAACCGACACACCAGTCTGAACTGTCGAATTCTATCGGTTTAGGCAACTTAGTTCTAAAGTTCGCTACTGTATTGTTGGGGAAGTACTCCACACTGCTATTCGATGGGAGCGTCACGTAAAACCCTTCCATAATCGGTTTCCGGTTTCTTGGTAGGTTTCGGATTGGGTAGTATATAACCTAGACTAACCGATAGTAGACACACCCACAGAGGTGTGTAACCGTTATGAATGCTTAAGTTTACTATAGCAGTTATAATAGCCGTGAATATCGATACTAATTGAGCTATAAATAACACATCTAAAAACACATATTTAGAATCATTATCTTTGTTACGCTGGTTCAACATTATCGGTCCAACTGTTGTATTTCCTGTGCCAACCTTGCCACTTAACGAAGTATTCGAGCTTGCCCTTGCGTTTACGTGTTTTCAAAATTTTTTCTATCTTGTATCGATCACTGGGGTGTTCGGCACTCTGTAGTTCTTCTTCATAAAATGTACCTGACACTGGATCTCCGTCGTAGTCGATAACTTTATATATCGGTCGAATTCTCCTTACACGATTAGAAATTGAGAAAATTTCTTCAGTCCAATTACCTAAGTATCCTTTCTTGAATGGTTGTCGAATTTGGGATAAACGAACTTTATCGCCAACTCTAAACGCGAATGAGTATTTCGCTTTGGGTAGCTTGTTATATAGATTTCTCCTAACTATATGTAAATTATGTCTGTTGACATCGATTGGTCGCATTTTAATAGATCTGTGTATAGAGCGGTTGTACGAATATACGAGGTCTTGGAGTATGTCGACGTATCGAAGTGTGTTGTTCGCTGTGAAATATTTAAACATTTTAGACTTAAGAGTTCTTTGAAAACGTTCCGCTACACTGGCTTTTGTCTCTGTATTGTAGGCTGGGTAGAAATTTACACCGCCGGATTTCAACATTTTCTGAAAGGTATCCCCCATGAACTCACCGCCCATGTCCGATTGGACGAATCTCGGTTTTCTATCTGTCATAATAGCGTTGAATGCTTCGGCCACTACTTTAGATTGTTTAGATTTTAACGGTGTAACCCATGAAAACTTACTCAAAACATCAATGACACATAACAAAAATTTGAACCCATCGTTATGTTTTGATAAATGAGTTAAATCCGACAGATCGCATTGCCATAGTTGATCTATATCTGATACTATTATAGGATTTCTATTAAACCGTTTTCGATGTAATTTATGTAATGTATAAGTTTCCTGTTTCTTCAACCATTGTTTAACATCAGATGTTTTGATGTTTGTATTTGTTTCTTTAGCTTTATTTTTTAACTTCGCGATTGAAGAGAATGAAGCATCGTTACGAGGATTATAATAAATGTCTTCAAGTAGTCTATTTAGTTCCACTTCGTCCATTTTAGAAGGTTACGTTTGGTTGTGTTTCTAGTAAGTACTCTGGATTTAGAGGTTGAGGCGATTGATTTAGATGAACTTTTGGATGGTGTTGGTATTCGAGTCTTTTTCGACGTTAGCGAGAACGGTGCATTAGTTTTCTTCAACAGATCTACAAATGATCGAAATGCATCTCTGTTAGAAGTGTTCTGATTTCTGAGAATGTCATTCGCAAGATCTAATATATTAGAGTTAGGTATCGCATTTCCGTCTATGTATAGTCTATTTCTATCGTCTATTTTGACGTTAGGAAGAGACTCTAAGTGATCTATCAACACGTTGGACTTCTTCAGGTATGTCTTTGGTACTATGTTAGCAACCTTTGAACGTAAATCTTGAACTGGAGTATTAGGAGTATGTACGTCTGTTTTATTTACGTCTGGAGTAGCGTCGGATTGACCTTGATAAAATCTATATTTTTGTAGCGCATCAGCGTATAGTTTATGTTTTTCGTATTCGTCCAAATGCTGGTTATTTAATATCTCCTCCATATACATGTCTAATTTGTATCGTTGAATCGTATTAGGAGATGTGTTCATTGATTGAATTTTAGCGTTTTGCGACATGTTCTTAATCAAATCTTGTGGTACTAATGCCATTTTCTTCATGATATGATGTTCGGTAAAATAGCTGATGCTATTGCGCTTAATATGCTAGCTAGAAATCCTCCAGACTGTAGTTTCTTACGTCTCGTCTTTAGTGAATTTTTTTTTCTCAGTAAAAGTCTCATACGCTGTCTATGCGGACGTAGATTTTTAAATTGCTTCTTAGTCAATGGTACATTGCCTTTTATTACGTTTGATACACAGTCGCATAATGAATTAACTAGTTCTTTATTTGCATTGGCTATCAGCTTCTTACGTACTTTCGGAGACGCTTTACTCAAATAACTGAGAACGTGAGCGTTTTTTCGTAAACGTTTCGACATGCTTGGTTGGTGATGATCGACGGATACTGACCCCCCAATAATGATGTTATCATCTTATATAGATTTAACATATGCTAAGTGGTTTTCGTCCGGAAATATACGAGCTCGTAGACGACATTGGTCTAATTGTGTGGACTTAAGGTCGATAAACAAATAAGAATATGGCTCTTTCGTAGCATCATTATAGGCCTCTAGCATATATTTACCTCTCCCAGGATACATCTGCCTCGCTAATATGCTCACACTACTACAATCACGCGGATTTTTGAAAAGCACAATGTAGTGGCTATTTAACGAAATGGTTCTATGACAATGTGTTTTATTAAATAGGTTTTGCACAATAAATATAACACTAAGGTTACCATGGTGGGAACGTTTAGTAAATATATCAGAAACCAACTTATCATTGACACCCATTAAGTCATCTATCACAAGTAAATTGTTTATTGATGGATCAAAGTCTATGTTTAATGATTCAGCGTGTTCTACGTTCGGTATTGTAGGTGGACTTGTATCGGAATACCATACTACTCTATGTATAGGCACACTTATCATGATATCTTTATGCTGTATCAGTTTTTTGGTAAAAATAGTCTTTCCAGAAAGTGTAGGCCCTGCGATCAACATAGTAAAGGGATGTTGTAGCGTACAGTCCATGTTTATAACTGTTCGATTATTTCAGTTAAGTCTTCCCAGTAGTCTATTTGCATTGATAGATACGGATAGTCGATTTGAGATAATGTCAAACTTTGTCCTATTACATTATCAACAGGAGATAATGTTACGTGTGTTATAGTATATCGTAAATAGAATGATGGGTTTATCATTGCTTCGTATTCTTCATTGTTGATATGAGCTTCGGTGATAGATTGTATATGGCTTTGTAAGTCTTTCACGTCTTTGTTTGTTAGATATATTAGGTTATGACGAGATGGAAATATTAAACCATGTCGTTTGTCGTAAAAACGGATTTCGTATAAATCATTCGGGAGGACGCGTACGTATAGTTGATTTCTTACAACGTAGTGAGTCAGCGCTTCGTCTAAGCCAAATATATCACCTGAAATATAACACAACTATTTAATAAATAGGGTAAACTATGAAAAACGAAATTTTTGGTTATATAAAATAATAGGATGTTACATTAACCAATCATTTACAATATGCAATATTATCTTACATTATAACTATTAAACTAGAAGCTATAGTCTATTAAAAAGGAGAGTAAGGGTATGTGTAATAGTAATTTATAACGTATACACTCACCTTGATATTCCATAACGTTTAACATTTGACGAGCATTGTGAGAAAATATCTATAATATAAAGAACAACAAGATTAACAATAGCAGTAACATATGTATTGCTTCAGTTTAGAAAATAAACACAAAAAGAGCAGTATAAAGATTTAAACTGATGACGAATGATTAAATTGATCTACGTTGATGATATTGATGTTAATCGAGGTTTTTTTTTCAGAATCACGTGATACATTTAATAAGCGTGTTCATTGAAGCGTGAGTAATGAATGAATTAATATATTTTGTACATCATAATATATCTATCTATGTATAGCGCCCCGAGGGTACATAGATAAAAGCTTGTATGATTTGAATATGATATATTATGACTGTAACACCAGGGTGTGTGTTGACAATGAATAGTTAGTTATGTGATGTAGTTACCTCTCAGTCATCGATAATAATGAACGGTTATCTTATTTGAGTATATGATGATGTGACTGTAATTCTCATCACAGGGGTGTGATGAGAATGTATGGGGTTTATCAATCGTTACGAGGGCATCTAAAATACACTACTTATAGTAACATCCGTTTGGTTCAGTCGTCTTGGAAAGTGCCCGTCGATCGTACTGTCTTCTGTTGTCTACCTTGGGTGTCTACCTTGGGTCTAGAGGTTGTCAAGACGTCTTCTCGCCTCATTGTTGTTTCACACAATTTCTTGATACGCACGACGTGCTGCGTCTCTTCGTATGTGATGAATCGTAGCGTACGTAGTTGTTGTTTGTTCCAATGCTTTTCAGCCCGGTCTTGAAATACAGTACCTAGTTGATGTCTTTTCTACCTCATTTCTTCGATTTAGTATCGATTAGTCATACCATTTTGTATTTTTATACCCGATTCGAGTATATCCAATTGATTTGTGAATTGATTGCACGTGTGACAAACCTAAGCCGATCTGTAACTTATATACCGTTTCAATTACGTTCATCGCGGTTCATGCATAGTAGGCTATAATATATGCCTACGTATTTCATCGACATTAACACAATTCTTTTAAGAAACAGGCGATCATGATGAATTTACTTTTGCTTTTAGTGTATCATACAGTTTGCTGGCAGTTGTATAGGCCT
>WNLI01145524.1:0-10050 GCA_025802215.1 Wirenia argentea
GGCCAGTAGAGTCAAGACAAAACCAGGACCTAAAGGTGCGTTATGTCATTTCACTGACTGGATCACTCAATAAGTGACACAGACGACCAAACTACGGACCCCACAGCCACAAGTCTGGCCAGTAGAGTCAAGACAAAACCAGGACCTAAAGGTGCGTTATGTCATTTCACTGACTGGATCACTCAATAAGTGAGACAGACGACCAAACTACGGACCCCACAGCCACAAGTCTGGCCAGTAGAGTCAAGGCCAAACCAGGACCTAAAGGTGCGTTATGTCATTTCACTGACTGGATCACTCAATAAGTGACACAGACGAGTAAACTACGGACCCCACAGCCACAAGTCTGGCCAGTAGAGTCGAGGCAAAACCAGGACCTAAAGGTGCGTTATGTCATTTCACTGACTGGATCACTCAATAAGTGCAAGTGAGATATATAACTGCATGAATGATAGAATGACTGAGTATGGATCACTCAATAAGTGAGACATATAACTGCATGAATGATAGAATGACCGGAACATCTAGGCCACGGCATAATCTACCATTTACAGTCTATACTCTAGAGTGAGTTGTTTGAGACACCGGAGTACCGGGAGAAAACCACCGGACCTGGGCAGGATATTGTTATTGAAAATGTATTATAGTGGTTTACATTAAAGCTACCTAACATATGTACAAGCCTGTGGACCACTGCTACGGCCTAATAATTACTACATTAACAATATTATTAACAATAATTACGATGAACATTAGATTATAAACAAGTGAGATTACAATGTGAATGTGAAATACTTTGGGTTCAATGATAACTTTACATAACATTGTTATACTGTATACTTTAAACTGAAAGTAAATAATTTATATTATAATCAATAGCCTATGAATTATATTACCATCTTCCATGATAGCTGGAAGAAGCTCGCAGAACTCTTACGAATGCCACCCAAATTCCCAACTGCTCAATTTAGTCACTGATCTAGGGGAGGAACGAAGGCGAAAGTTCCTTGCCCAAGAGAATTACAGTAATACAGGGCAGAAATATTGTACCAATGTGTGTTTGTAAATAATAGTTTTCCATGCGTACTGTAAATATAGGCTTTTAGGCTACTGCAATGCTTCCACGAATTAACAAAACAAAAAAAATAATAATAATTTCATAAATACAAAATTGTTGATGCGACATGTGGACCAAGCCACGTGTCACATATATTACTTCATGAAATGTACATATCTTGTTAAAATACTTCTTTCTAAAATGTGCGAAATGTAGAGAAACTGACATAATGGTTTGTAATTTATGTGCATGCAGTTGATTTCTTCAGATATGTCTGGTTAAATAATTTGTTGTTTTTTGTTGTTTTCAATTCAGCCCTCTGGCAGTTTTCTTCTTGTTTTTCTGTGTAAAATGAACTTGAATAATTATTATTATATGGTTGTAGGGCCTACCCATTTTTTTGCATATGTATGTGTCATTCATGCGTATATAGTGCATGTCTGGGTGTGTGCGTGTATGAATGCGTGTATACATTGTGTATACGCATTAGTACATGCATACACACAGACATGGACTAGTGACATAGTTACGGTAGCCTAGCTATGGTAATATGTAGACATACACAAATTACGTACATATTTCTGTGTTGTATAAATTTGTAGATCTATACCCTGCAAGGGGATATATTTTCTCAATAAAATCTTGAAATCTCCTACAAAGTTTAGGCGCGTCCCGGGACTCCAAAATCGCGAGGCTCTAAAACTGAGCTATTCATAAAGAAAGACTTGTAAAGGGTTAGTTTGAACTGCATTTTGCATGATTATTCAAATAATGGGGATATCACTGTACCAACAATCAAACCACAGACAGTATTTGTACATTTCTAAGTATTACAAAAATGTAGTTCTACCCGAAACAGCTGGATCACCAAAGAAGCCCCGAGCCCCAGCCCCCAAAGCCAGCCCCAAGAAAGTGAGTCCCAAGAAAGCTAAGCGGAACCCCTGGGAATCGGGATCATCGGACGAATCCAGTGACATCATGCTGTCGAGTGATGATGAGGAGGATAAAGTCGTGATACCTCGGGAGACTGGACCTCGCAGACGAGCTGGTCAGTCACATTCACTTATACAGGATGTCCGGAAATTATGTTACTTAATACCTATAATGGTAAATTATACTAATAAAATTATACCAAACCCACCTCTACACCAAGTCCAGAAACCTGGAAGGCAGTATGGATCGAGACATGGAAGGTACGGGTCTACCAAGAGACAAAAACCGGCTACACGCGTGCATTGAGGCTCAATGTTCTCGCATTATAAAGCAATAATCCAGTGGATGTCATGATGTGCCATGAATAATAATCTCTGCAACACGAGTAGCTTGAATACGACGTCATAATTTGAGTCAGAAAATAAAGGCGTCTTCCGAATAACGACGTTTCGCGCCACTTTTTACACACTACAAGATCCTGCATGGTGATAAATTTATAATTATAGCTATTAAGTAACCTAATTTACGGACACCCTGTATAATTGCACAGTATCTGGTACAGGTAAATAGAGATATTACTCATGTTGCAAAATGAGTGGAATTTTTTAAAGGCAATTTGCAGTATGACCGATTTCATCAAAAGATGGGGAAATCTGGCTCATGTCTTGTGGTTTTCTCAAATTACTCCGTGGTGAAAGGCTGTTACCGTGCCAGGGTGAGGTCGATAAGCACCTCTACCCCTCAGCTGTCGCTCTTATTTCCCACTCTCTATCCCATCCACTGTCGACTCCCTTCATCATTTTACCCACATTAGCTGTGTACGAGCTAGGATCATTAGGCTATCACGCGCACTATCGCACCATATATTTCTATACTGTAATTTTGTATTTATTATTCTTGTATATAGACTACAGTATAAGGCCTAATATGTAATTGGATTATGGTGCGTGTTCACTGTGCTGACTTTCTTTATTATTAATGGGCCATTACTAACCATCCACTTTCGATAAGTTGACCCAACATTGGGACCCTCACACTCTGCGATTGTAATCCATAAATGAAATTTGAAAAACTTCTCCGATGTTATATATTTGACAAAATTTTGACATTGATTCGCAGGCATTTGACAAGGGATTCCACACTGCTACACCGAGCCCGTTCACTCTGCCTGGCATGCCGAGTCAGTCACAGATGGGAGCACTGACCAGTCCTTACGGTCTGTACATGCCACCCCATGGGCAGCTCATGCACCACCCCTTAACACCGGTCAGTATTATAGCTATGTCGTAGTCATACAGTATTTTATTAAACATATATTGAAGTGGTTATCATTAGATATTAGTAGATATTGTCACATGTGTCAAGTTGTCAACACAGATGGGAGCACTGTGCACTGACCAGTCCGTATGGTCTGTACATGCCACCCCATATGCATAGGCAGTTCATGCACCACCAGTCCGTATAGTTACAGTAGTACAGTCAATAATATTGTCAAGGCCTCAAGGGTCACACCATGAGGTCACAGATGGGCGTTGTCCAGTCTGTATGGGTAATAAATCAAATTGGTATAACTCCTTGATTGCCAAAGACGTATACGTCATGAGAAGATGCAATTAATTATCCTGGCAGTCAAAGAGTTAAATTTGAATTTGATGAAAAGTAAAAAATAAAAAGTAAAAAATGTGTCATATTGGTTCGTGATAACATAAAAAAATGTATTCACACAGACAAAAATAAAAATTTGATACAAGGTATTATACAATTTGTAATTACAAATCTATTTACTCATTAGCAGTGCTGGTACAAAATTATTTCAGATTGTTGGTGATATTGTGGTCGACCTTGACCATGCATTATTCAATGTTCATGGTTGTTTTTTCGATCTTCGCGACTTATTCCTCTCATAAGCAATACTCACTGATTTCTCCTTTAGACTCGAGATTTTATAATCCTTAGGATCATCTGTGTTACGACCGAGTCATTTGAGAAATGGTGATTCGCAAGACGATCACTTGTATCAATGATCGAGAGGGCATAATATTTCTCCTCCAGAACAAATTTTAAAAACCTGTTGTTGTCATACAGCAGGCAGGGGCCGAGGGAGCCAGATGAAACATCCGTGGGCAAGGCATTTGTGTGTACTAACTGTTGAATTGTTACACAGGATGGAGCAGGGAGTAGCCGAGGGAGCCAGCAAGGAACGTCCGTGGGCAAGGCAGCTCCCAAGTACACCCAATACTGGAACAACTAGCGAAGGCTGCATGTCGGCATGGTCCTTACAATACTGGGCTTGATGGATACATAACAAATATGACACTACACATAACACACATATGACACTACACATAACACATTATGATACACGTAACACTCGTCGTAACAGACACATTACACATACACTACTATAAAGTATACATATAAAGTTGTATTGAGGCATATTGTTTCATATGAAATTCTATAATGACATACGTATACACAAACATATACATACACATATACATAAACTCCCATAATACAGACAATTACATAATATACACATTACTAATAAAAGTAGATATGTAGGTTTTATTTAGCTTAACATATAACAACATAATAGCTTGGAGAAATATTATATAAACACATAAATATTGAAATGGTATATTATCATAAAAGACAATTATTGTCAATTTTGTTCCTAAATAATTATGAGCTGATTTGATTTAATTTGCATAAAATAAACAAAATTACAAAATATAACATAATCTAGAAAAATATGAATAAAAATACATAATGAATTATACATTGTAACTTCCATGAACACTTTGTACATATAGCCACCTCCTAGAACATTCATATATAGCGTATATTATTTTGTGCTTACCATATTATATTCTATTGATCCTTGATTATTTAGCTTCGTTGTAACACTCTTCTATCTTGTAAGTAATATCTACCTGTCTCTAGTGATTATTGGTTTGTTGTTGTGTTTATATAGTTTTATATCTAAACATAGATTGTATATTTTTGAAGAGAAGCTACGATGCTATGACGTAGCAACTGTAAAAGTCACACGCTTCTACTTTGTTTGTCATGTAAATTTAGTACTATTTTCTAAGATATAATGTAAATACTATTTGTTAATACCGATATAATCAAGCTTTACCCGCCCGAATTCTAAACTTAACGCGCTTTCATTACGATCGCTATATTGTGTATTTATTTTGCATATCTAATTTGTTTGCTAATTAGGAGTAAATGAGTATGGAGTAATCAGTAACAGCTGATATTATGTAGGTTATTTGTTATCATTGTATTGTGTCGCTATTATATATGTATATTGACGATTTCAATTCGTTTTACGTTAGAGCTTGGATCTGTACCTTCCTAAATTTTGAACCTTCCATAAGTGGAAACCTTCCCCCGTTTGGTATAAAACCTTCCCCTACGTTTCTTATGAAACTTTTCCTTCCCCCGTGTTTTATATTGTTATTCCCTGTACAATAAAACCCAATTAACTGCTAATTGTAAGTAATTCTCTATACTGTAATTGTTACTTTGTTGTTTTGTATAGAATGGATTAGTACCGCTGTTATATCGTCTACCATAATGTGGATAATAATAATTTTGGTTAATACTACACGTGGGGGTGCATTCGAAACTGTCATATTGTATGTATTATAGCCGAGTTTGCACATAATCTTTGCACTGCCATTGACAAAAATATTTAACTGGTGTTATGGTAATAGATTATATCATACTATAAACATTGTCATACATGTATAATCATAAAATAACTAAAGTAAAAGTGTAATTATTTTAATAATAAAATGTGATATGGTAGACTCGGTAGTGAGTAGGCTGGGGTTTAATTTTTATCAGAGCGTTTATTTATGACAGTCTAAATGATATTGCATAATGTTTAGGCCATTTTTGTACCCATTTTATAGGTTAGTGTCGCCCTGTGAGTAGAGACAGATGGGAATAAAACTGAATGATAATTAATTACACGATATTGAAGTTAAGTTAGAAAATAAACATGCCTTATAGTTTTTACCGGTAAATATTCACGTCATTTACCCATCTCAAGTTCTCAACACGTTGCGTTATTTTAAATGTTATTTTAATGACATTTAAATTGACATTTTAAAGCACACAAAATTTTTTTATCAAGAACCGCAGGCAATATCTGCTGTAGCAAATGATATTAATGCAGTCACGCTAATCATATCACGAGAGTATTTTATAGTGGAAACATAATATACTTTTAGGCATGAAATTAGAGAATGATCATAGCTAAAGCTCTCGAACCGTGACTTTAACGTGCTAAAATGGATAGTTTAAAAAGCTACCTTCAATAATAATCATAAATCATAATGGTTGTGAATTGTCCAGCAAAGCGAACGAACAAAAAAAAAATGGCCATAGATTTTTTTAAACGTAAATAATTTTAAGACTCATTACTGGCATTGCCTTAGTGTTCATATGTAGGCGTAAACGCGTAGTAATTATGAATTGCTTGAATCATTATGATTGTGTCGCACCTTTGAGTTAGATGTACATTTAGTAAAACCTGGACATTTGAATGTTGCCGTATGATGTCTGTACAGATATTTGGGATATCGTAAGTTGACCACTCATATATAATAGATTATAGTTTCCATATAAATAAACATTCAGTTTTAATATTGTGAAGTAATGGTTTGGTGATTTATTTAATTTGGCAATATTTACAACATGTATTTGTATTGGAGTTGTGACAATATCTGGTTTATTCGTTACAAATTCTATAATGTGACATGGTAGCGAATGTATACTAGGCATAATAACAAATCTTGCATCGGGATATCTTCCATTATAACGTCGTCAAAATTACCGTTAGATATGCGCTCATAATATCTGCATTTCTCAAGCGATCATCGTAACTTATTGCATACCGTTGGAAAGAGGAAATTTTCTTTCTGGCTGTCTGCAAAATTATACCATGCGCTTCCAAATAAAAACGTGGTTACCGTTTATATGAACTTGCTTTTAACGTTTTACGAAGTTACCATTACTTATACCCTTACAGTATCTGTATTTCATTGTCGATAACAAATCCATTTACACTTTACAAAGGCTGAATAACAAAGATGTCACCACCTTCAAAAACATGCATTTATCGCGCCAAAGAACGAACAAATGATTGTTTGCGTAAACAGTAACCACATTTTTTATTAGGAAGCGTACGTAAGAATTTCGAACACGGCCAGAAAGACTATCAATTTATAACATCTTATCATCGCTTGAGAAATGCTGATATTACTAGCATACCCAGCCGTAATTTTGCCGTTATAATGGAAAATATCCCAATGTAAGGTTTTTTTATGACGAGCTCTCTGAATCTTTGTAGATCTTGTATATTTTCCATTATATCGAAAATACTGCTGGATTGTATGCTCGTAATATTTGCATTTCTCAAGCAATCACAACTTGTGCTTCCAAAAAATCCCCTGTTAGGAGCAGATAACCAACGGCACTTTGACATTATAATGGACCATATGAAATATGAAGTTTACTATATATACTCTTCAACATTATAAACGAACCCCCTATTAGCCTATATATATAATAGGATTTATATATGGTATGGAATGGCACATGGGTGTATGGCATGGTGGGGTGGGTGTATGATATGGTGGGTATATGGTATGCACGATGATGGGTGTATGACATGGTGTGCATGGTGGGTGTATGGCGCATGGTATGGTGGCTATATGGTATTGTATGGGTGACAGTATAGTTGTCGTTAATGTATGGAAGTATGGTATGGTGGGTGCATGCGGTGGATGGTGTATGCCATCATGCCAGACATCCACCAATGCCACCATACCATATACCCATACTAGACACACACACACAACACCACACACACACACACACACACACACACACACACACACACACATATCCACCAACGCTATACCAATAGCATTGGCATGGTGGGTATATGGTGTTGTGTGGGTGTATGGTGTCGGTGTGGGTATATGGTATGGTAGGCGTATGGTACACGTACGATGGCATAAAACATCCCTCGCATCTACCCACCATACCATACACCCACACCTTATACAGCAAGCATATACACCCTTACCATACACAGCCACCATACCATGCGCCATACACCCACCATGTCACCCACCCACAGTGCATACCATATACCCACCATACCATACACACACCCGACCATATACCCACCATGCCATACATCCACCTCACTATGCCATACACCCACTATACCATGCACCATTCGTACCATATATAAATCCTACTATAATAGGGGGGTCCGTTTTTAATGTTGAAGAGTATATGAACACGAGTTGAAGACACCGTTCATTCGCATTGCCGTGACCCGATATTTCATTGGGTGTAGCAGCGATAGAATGTATTTTTTCATTTCATGGGAATCACCAGTTTGCGCGAGTTCGGCGAGGGTTGCCATAATTCGCTCGCATGTCGGTGTGCATTGCGCAGGGTAAGGCATTTATTTTCAGTTTTATTTACATCCAGCGAGCGAGTCAATGACGCTCGCTTCGCTCGTTTCGCGTGCAGTGTGCAATAGCCTATACTTAGTGGCAGCGTAGAAAACCAACAAGATGCGGATGTGTCGTGGTATTTGTGATGCGGTAACGTGGGATGCTGATTTAGCTTGAAAGCAGCATGATTGTGGTCATAATGGGTTATGCCACATTATACCGCAGGATAGGCTATATATACCGGTACCTACTATAGTTTCTGAGCAGCATTCATATCAGAGTCAGAAAACAGATAGCAACACTTGTACCTCTGCTGCACCGAGAAATAAACCGCTTGTAACTGGATAATTCCCAGTTCGTGCTACACGTCTGAATTATTCTAGCCCACATCCGGGAGGTGCTTTTCCCACCATGACCCTCCTGCTGTGCCAACACTTTTGAGGACGTCTACCACCTGGTGCGATCACGGCTTATATGCGGCTGTAGGATAGATTAATTTTCCTGTCGAAAAATATAACTTATTGCGTCATCATGACAGACTAATTACATGGGATGAGCGTCAGATGAGAGTTAGATTAAGCGTCACATTGAGCGTGGCATTGAGGGTGACATTGAGAGTCACACTGAGTGTCACATTGCCAAATGTTAAGCTGCCGATGATATGCACGATTTTTCAACGGTAGCCTATAGCCTAAGTGTAGTGTATTAAACCAGAATGGCATCATTGCTGAAGGTGAGAACGGCGTCTGAAGGTAGATGAATTATGTGAAGTTGTGAACAGTACAACATCGTCGGCATAGACATTATACTCATTCGCCAAGCCTGAAGCGGTATATACGGACCAGTAAGGCAATTTCTACCGAATCGACATGACAGCTATACATACTTATAGGCTACTGCTATATGAACACGAGTTGAAGACACTGCCATCTTTCATATTCGAATAAACTGTAAATGTATTACCAAAAAACTACGCTTTCTCTCGAAAAGGGTCCCTTCCCAATCGGACTAGGCGATGGGAGGGACAAGGTTGATCTATTCGTTGTCAAAGTGCAGTTGTGAGAGTTGGAGATGAGGCGACAGACGAGTGTTCTATTGGACGGGAGATGAGGCAGGGATGTCTATACTGTCACAGGTCATCCATATCAGTGAAGTGAAATGTCGCATCACATTTTCAAAGAAGAAGTGACCGTCGTTCACACAACACGAACTATCCACAGACACCATTGTGTGACACTTAGTTAATGAATTATTCTGTCCGAGAGGCGACAGACATCTATCTCCTTGGGCGAGGAACAAAACGATCATCCACCCATTAGGTGAAAGGCGTTAGCGACTTGCTTCAGGGCATAGACAGTTAGACACTAGGCAATGACTATACGGGTTCTGGGAAGTACAAATAAGTACTCCAAATAAATTACCGCCGAAAATCGAGTAATATTCCTACCAACCATGTACATGTGTTTGCTCTCTCGTAAAGTGGTAACCTACTTTTACACCGGGCTGTGAGTGAGCTAGGTGCCACCCGAGCCCGTCATTATCGAGACATGGTTTTTTTGAAAGCTTATG
>WNLI01145535.1:0-10049 GCA_025802215.1 Wirenia argentea
ACGTCTAGACAACTGGTAGACAGATGTCTAGACAACTGATGGGCAGACGTCTTGACAACTGGTAGACAGACGCCTAGACAACCGGTAGGCAGACGCCTAGACAGCTGGTAGACAGACGTCTAGACAACTGGTAGGCATGCGTCTAGACAACTGGTAGACAGACATCTAGACAACTGGTAGACAGACATCTAGACAACTGGTAGACAGCGGCTGGACAACTGATAGACAGACGTCTAGACAACTGGTAGAGAGGTGCGCCGCTAGACAACTGGTATAGACAGTTGGCTAGACAACTTTTAGACAGACGGCTAGACACCTGGCTAGGTAGACTTACGACTAGACAACTGGTAGACAAACGTCAAACTAGACAACTGGTTAGAGAGACGTCTATACGGTCTATACAACTGGTAGACATGCGCGCGATTAGACAACTGGTATAGACAGACGGCTAGACAACTGGTATAGACAGATGGCTAGACAACTGGTACATAGACGGCTAGACAGCTGGTCGACAGACGTCTAGACAACAGTTACTGACAGACAGACGTCTATACAACTGGTACATAGACGTCTAGACAACTGGCATCTCTACACAACTGATTAGGCAGACGTCTACTGTATAGAGAATTGGTTAGATAGGCGACTAGGGCTATACGCAACTGGCTAGACGGCAAGGTATCTGGCTAGACAGACAGCTAGGCAACTGGTAGACAAACGGTTAGACACCGACTAGACACCCGACTAGACACCCGACTATAGACACCCGACTAGACATCCGACTAGACATCCGACTAGACATCCGACTAGACACCCATCTAGACACCCTACTAGATACCTGACTAGACACCCGACTAGACACCCGACTAGACACCCGACTAGACACCCGACTAGACAGTAGACACCCGACTAGACATCCGACTAGACATCCGACTGGACACCCGATGGACTAGACACCCGATCAACTAGACAGTTTTATAAATCAGTTATGCGAATGTCCATAGAAAACAACTACAATACATTATTATAACCACCCACAATCCAACTCATTCATGAGTCACACTAGCCAGTTGATGCTATCGATTTAATTGTGTCCTCTTTCTCGCATTTCAATAGTGGGAATGCGAAAATTTGAAATAACAAACTATGAAATTGTAGCCATTCGGCGTGTAATAATTACGTGTAACATAAAACGCTAATACGCCACAGCGAGGGGTGGCGATCGCGTCACCGACATGTCACTCCGTCGTCATGGTTACGCCTGACCCCGTGACCTCGCCATCGCTGACCGCATGTCGTAATTAATGGCAGTCGCAAAAAGCATTGGCTATGCACATTTGCGAAATTGCATCTTGTGGACACATGTCCGGTCACAGCAGTTTTTGATCGAATGCACAATAACACCGGTCAGAATAACAATGGGACATCGAACAATGGCTAACTTTCACGGTCTAGTCGCTCACGAGGCCAGGTGCAGGCGCACTGAGGCAGTAGTTGATGCTGACGTCACGTCTGACCTATACAAATCCGCACAGATTTAGCCCATGCGCAGATTTGGGACGTGATTCACATCTGCGGTTCTGACGTAACCACTTCTTGCGTACCTTCTTTCACACCTGCCCGTGACGCCATTTTAGGAGGGTATCATTCAAATTTGAACATGTCTCAAGCTACGAAATGGACCGAAATTAATCAATATCGTGCATTAATTAGTTGTTTGACACTAATCAGTTACATTTTGAAGCAAATATATAACTTATCCTACTGTACGATGTTATATTATTGCCCAATCCTCATTGCATAATACTGTATTAATTTTCACCAGGTAAAAAAATTACTTGGACACAAATTAATTGCCCTCTTTGAACAATGAATCCCATTATGTTACAATATCATGACAGGTATACCGATAATGTCCAGAATTGATGACGCATTATATCTGCCCCTCACCCCTGGACACTCACAAATACGTATCATGACGACATTTTATGACCCTCCAAATTCGGCGATAAGTCGGACCAGACTTCCCCTGGCCTCGGGGCTCGGATTTATGACGTCCAGTCGAATGTTTGTGCTTTGATTGTGGTCATTACGATCATCGTTAATAACGTGTGGTGGCGGGGTAAGACAAAAGGCGCCCGGGGTTAGGGGAGATAATCCCCAGTGTCCGTTGGAGGCAATCAGGGGAGATAAGTGGGGAATAAGGGCGATAATCACAGATTGTGGCGGACACTTTGATCTGGGGATTGTTGTTTGGTCGTGTGGTTAATGTGGTATAACTGAGTCTGCTGTAATACTATGGACGTGTAGCTCGGGCATGTGAACCTGACCGTATACAGTCTTTACTTTGCTGTATATGGCTACTTGCTATGTTTCACGATATAAATCGTATAATATGTACCCCCACCCCATCTGACTCCTCGACTTGCAATCTCCTTCCGAATGAATAAAAACCGCCATCACCACCATCGTCACCATCACCCCATATATCCACCATCCACCATGCACCACACCCCACTCCACTACTCCTTCATCGCCACCAACATCATAACTCATGCCACACCACCCGTCCACCTCAGCCATCTCCACCATGCCTTCTCCTCCACCGCCACTATGCACCATCACTACCACCACCACCACCACCACGATCAATACCACCACAACCACCACCACCGCCATCACTACCACCACCATCACCACCACCACCATCACTCACCACCATCACTCACCACCATCACATCCATAAGCACCACCACCATCATCACCACCACCGTAACCATAACCACCACCACCACCACTGCTGCTGCATAATATGCGCCATGCAATACATGCTACCAGACCATGCATCGTATAGGCCTATGGACGATAGGTCTAGCCTGCTATAATCTTCATGGATATCAATGACGTCAGATCGTCACGCGCATGTGCCCTGTGATTTACGACCTGCCTTCGGGTGACGTCTGCCGGTGACGTAACGCAAGAGGTGACGTCATCTTGATAGCGAAACTGATAGTGAAACAGCAGACCTGGAAGCGCAGCGATTGGCTAATGCTCCTGGATTACGTCACGCCAAGTGTCGGGTGATTAGTCAATTTGATCATCAATATCAATTATGCAAATAGGCCCCTCGGGTTCTGGAACTGGTGGATCGTAGCGAAAATGTTCCATTGTTCGTCCAACTCGGTGATTCTGTGATTGGAATTGATTATTTCACGATTGTGTCAAAAATATTGATTGTTTTGGAATGTAAAACAATCAATGTTATTATTGACACAATCGTGAAATGATCCATTCCAATCAATTTAGAACAAACATTATACTGCGCCGTATCAGATAGCCTATGCAGCAATACATATCGACTGTTCGGGGAGTCAACTGAAGAGGCAAAAATCGCAATGCCATTCGCGTATTTGCGAAAGTTAGGATGTATAGTATAGGCCTATAGTTTCCGAGTTTTATCCCGACTCCCTCATGTATAGCCTACGCGTAAGTGACAGTTAAAAGGATTTGCACGACGTTTTGACTCCCAGTATGCTACACTGTACAGTGCATGGGTTATGTGGTCACTGATCTGGATCAAAAACGTAGCCTGGCTCAATTCCAGAATACATTACTCTCTTGAATTCATTGGACAGCAAGAGGTTACTCAGGTTAGGGAACAGCATTGAGCACGAAATGTTTACCTGGGCTCTCTTAGAACACCAAGCCTGTATATCTACCCCGGGTCCACATGTAGACATCCTCAATCATCTACTGTGCACGTCGTGTCCTAACCACATCAAGTTATTCGCCGAATTGCGAACAGCAGCAGTGCCGGATCCATGATTTTGGTTTGGAAGGGGCAGCCACTTTGGGAGCGCCAAAAAAATGTCATAGGGGCGCTTATAGGGGGCGCCAAAACATTGGTTTTGGTTTGGGAGGGGCAACTGCCCCCCAACTGCACCCCCTGGACCCGGCACTGAACAGCTGTCAGAACAAGATTTAAGTAATTTTTGGTAATTTGACTAATTTCTCTTAATCGTCATTTCTGAACAATAATCGATAGGTAGACTATTGTTCTTTTTTCTCTCAAATTTATGTCGGTTAATCGGTGATTACAATGCCCAGAAGCAATTTGGTATAAAATCCATTATACAACGGAAATTCTCGTGCATAAGAATGGCGTCGTTAGTCGCCATGTGATGTATGTACATAAGTCACTGCCTGACCCCTGTCCACTAACTAATGTTGCCCAGTATATTACCTGAGGGTCCAGCGAATTACGGGCCATATTAATTAGATCTGCTAATGTACTGGTGACATGCGACAACGACATTCCATAGTGCCATGTCATGTATGCATGTATTAATGTAATTTGATACATATTATGGTGATATATCAACAAAAATGTTAACATGCATAGCAAATTGGTAACAAATAAATATTGTTGCATTTTATTGACCACTATCACATGTCTTTTTGACGTTTTGTATGCGAAATTAGCATAATTTAAGCAATATATAAGTAATTAAACAATAGGGGATAATATACAATAAGGTGTCTTTTTCTGCATAATTGTAGGTAGCTGACACGTGCATGTCACATATAATATAAATCAATATACGATTGATCACTTCCTCCGTTATTGCATGGTCGCTGCATGTCTTTCTTGGCATTTTTTATCGTTGGCATTGTTTCTGGCACCGCGGCGCACTGGCCGCGCAATAGCAAGGTATTCGCTAGAAATAGGACAGTTACGTGCTCTATGTGTCTAATGTGTAAACAGAAATGATTTCAAGATCGAACAAATCCAGCAAAAAATACAGTATATCTATATTAGGTATCCGTGTAGTGTATGAGGTCAAGCTTCAAGCGTTGTATGTACGGTAACCATGGTTTTATGTAAACTGTTCACTTCCATCAGACATAGGCCCATGCCAATGTGGCAAGACATGCAAAGTCTTATCACCCCTACCCTCCGACCTGACCACATGAAGATGTTAATTCTCTAGTGATGGATCCAATTTTACCTATCTATGGGTACACCACCCCATGCCCACAAATATATGCACCGTTAGATCCACGATTCACCACGCACGCAGCCACGCCACCTGACCTGCTGATGTATGTGGCACTAAAATGTTCATTTAAAACTCTTATAATCCCGTTAAAACGCCATCCAAACCAAACAGGCAGTTCATATGAATTTGTAAGCATTCGTGCCATCTTAACATTATGTGCTGCCAGTTGGGGCTGCATATTTCCATGTATAATAATAAATAGGCTAAATATTTGCGTGACCATTACACGTACCGGTACCGTCATTGTACGAACACCAATGGGGTCTGGTCATTTCCCATCGTTATAATTTCACGTGAGAACAAATTGCTTTCTCAGTCCACCTTTCAGCCACGCCATTCATCTTATCTGACCGTTCCGGGTTCCCACTAACTCATCTCACCTCCCCCAGTCACGAACCAATCCTATCAGTAATCCACCTAACATCTATATCACGTGTTGGGTATGTCACGGACGTGTTGCCCCACTTGCCCGTTATCTCGGCAACCTTCGGTAGTTTCCGTAACCCGGAAATGAGGCATTAGATACAGTGTGGTGAGTATTGTGAGCTGTTATGTGACGCGATGTGGTCAACGATGGTCAACGGGGCGCTAATCCCTCATAAGTAACCTACTTCCGGTCCGTGTTCGCCGCACGCAACATACGATCCACTCTCATCGCCGCTAAAATGACCATCACGTGACTACATCAAGCACTTCCGGTTTCTGTTCTGGACTTCTGAGTGGACGCTGAGGATTTCTCCACGGACCGACGGCTCCGGACATCACGCCGGGGATAAGCTGTCCTGTCTTGGACCTTGTTGGGAAATGTAACCAAGTTATAACTCAATGTAATCAGACTAATGGAGCGTAACTATGGCTAATATAGCGTATATTATCTACACTTAACACATATACTACTGTATAGCGTGATGTAGGTTGTAACTGACACTGTAGGCTTGTGACACATAATTGACGCTAAGCGTTCTCACCAACTTGAGCTCATCGATGGTTCTTGACGTTGATCCCGAATTGAGGTTCTTCCACGGCCAATGACTGGAGTGACTAAACGTGGCAACAAATTAAATTCGTTTGTCTTTTTAAATATAGTAAATTCTCGTAAAAAACTTTATAGAAAAGTTGTTCTCGAACGACTTTTCTATGCTGATCACTATAAGAAAGAGAGCTGTAATTGTTCGATATTT
The DNA here is from genome assembly GCA_025802215.1 of Wirenia argentea. Lineage (NCBI taxonomy): Eukaryota > Metazoa > Mollusca > Solenogastres > Pholidoskepia > Gymnomeniidae > Wirenia > Wirenia argentea. The sequence continues at coordinate 6,239 of WNLI01145535.1, forward strand.
TCTTAAAATTGAGCCTCCCTGTCTTTTCATAGAAACGTCGTTTGAAAATAACTTTTAATGAGTTTATGCGAGAATTTGCTACTCAATCGTATAAACCCTGTGCATGTATACTCGGAAGGAGCACCTTTCACGAGTCTGCACATAAACCGGAAGAAGAATCATCAGACAGATTAAATTTATCGCCAGGTTTAGTCACTCCGGCCATTTTGTCGCTGGCTTCAAATGTCAGACTCAGCACGCGTAATCGAGTCCATTTAAGGTCTGTGGGTTCTTCAACATCTTGTTCGTCATCTATACTCGTCTCTGATCCATAGCCATGCAAGATTGTACCTCCTCCGATTCTTCTTCCATATGATCTCTTTTACGTACATTACATTTTCAGCACTTTCCCTCTTTACCTCATTCCCTCCAACTATTTTTCATAGTTCTTACTTCACGAGTCACTCACCCAACTCCTCTCACACTCCAAGTGCTGCGTTATCTCTCTCGCTGATGATATCTCCATTCATCTCGGGTAGCTTTTCTCTCTTCTTGGTTAGACACCTCCTCTTACCTATTGTCCTCCCGCCCTCTCTCATATAATAAATATACGTGCGCTCTCTCATCAATTGTATCGTCGTGCACTCAAATCCTATACCTCTCTTACAATGTCGTGTAGACTCCATGCAGTTAGTTCCACATGGTCGCTAGACATGCGTCTGATCGAAGAGAGTCAACCATAGTACCATCTCCTATCTGCTTCCTCTCACCTCCTTCTTTCTCCACATTCATTTACAGTATATGGGGCCTACGTCCCCTCTCTAATTTTATCATTTTACCATCTCTATTGCAATGCCGTGTAGACGCCATGCAGTTAGTTCCACATGGAGTTCCTTACATTAAGGAACTCTAGTTCCACATGGTCGCTAGCCATTCGTCTGATCTAAGAATATCTCCGCTCAGCCGTCTCACCTATATTGCCCCCCGTCATCTCTTCTACTGTATTATGCCCTCTCTCTCTCTCATCAAGTGTATAATATGTACAGTGTATATCATCGCCATGCACTCAACTCCTATACCGTCTCTTCCAATGTCGCGTAGACTCGAGTTAGTTCCACATAGCCTTTCCTCTGATCTATAAGAATGACATAGCTGGCTAACCCTCCTCTCACCATCTCCTCTTACCTCTTGTCCCCCCTCCTATACAGTACTCCTCTATTCATCCCAAGCCAAATCGTATCATCTCTTCCAATGTCGTGTAGACTCCAGTTAGTTCCACATGGTCGCTAGCCATTCGTCTGATCTATAAGAATGTTGGACATAACCGGTTTATCCTCCCCTCACCACATCTTACCCCTTGTCCTCTCGTCCTCTCTCCTATACCTCCTCTCTTTCACTCCTCTATTATGTACATCGTCATGCACCCAAATCCTATCATCTTCCAATGCCGTGTAGACTCCAGTTAGTTCCACAATCCACATGGTCGCTAGCCATTCGTCTGATCTAAGAATGTCAGGCATAACCGACCGGTTGACCGTCTCCTCACCCTTTTCCTCTTACCCTCTCTCCTACACCTCCTCTCTTTCACTCCTCTATTTATTATACATCGTCATGCACTCAAATCCTATCCTCTTTCAATGTCGTGTAGACTCCAGTTAGTTCCACATGGTCGCTAGCCATTCGTCTGACCTAAGAATGTCAACCGTAACCGGTTAACCCTCCCGTCACTGCCTCCTCACCTCTTGCCCTCTCGTACTCTCTCCCTCACTCCTATACTCCCCTACCTATACATCCCACCCAAATCCTACCCTCTCTTCCAATGTCGTGTAGACTCCAGTTAGTTCCACATGGTCGCTATCCATTCGTCTATAGTCGATTGACGATCACGAATTTATAGTCCAATTTCCTGAGAACAACAGCGGGCAATTGTAATGGGATCTAGAAACAATGAAATACGACCATCCCCGCCTACCCACAACTGTGTTATAGTTGTGTAACAATTACACTAGTTACTACCATAAACTTAGTATGGTACATAAACCCCCGCAATCCTCATGTAATATGCATGCGCGCGCCTTAGTTCTACTTCCGTTTCTGTCCAACCCTCATACTAGCATTCATTATTCAGTACAGGTGATTATACCCTGGACCTAATGCCACGTGGTCGCCACTTTTGGCCACATTTGGCCACGTTTTGCGGTAACTAGTGATGTAGGACTTACGTATGTACTGGTAACTACCAACCGGACTGATCGCTGTAAAGCCAGGATTTCTGACCCCTCGAGACAGGATTAAGCCGGATGACAATTTTTATGTCCACACGTCTCGGTTTAAAGCCGTATTTACTTTAATTTATCATAATAATACCCAACTATAAATGTAGCCTGGGTGACTCTGGTTATTATTGGCGATTCTGTCATAAATATAAAAGATGGCATCAATGTTTAAGATGACAGTCACGGTAACTATTCCTCTGGTGTCGATCTCAACCATGTATCATTGAAAGTAATAGTCGTGTATTGGTATCGCCAATGTATCTTTATACAGTTTTAGTAGCTCAGTTGAAATTGTGTGATGTTATTGTATCAACGACGTGCAGCTTTAAGAGACTTAATTTCATTAATTATATAACTGACACATTAATAATGTTGTATGTAAACTTACATTACACAGACACACTCACATATTGACCGGTAGTGACCCGTGACCACTTAGCCTTATCTCACTCGACCACTGACTTACGTATATGACGAATTAAGCTAAGACCTTACATCGATGTTATTCAAATGGACTAAAACGTTCCTAACATGACGCACACAGCATGGCTTGGTGTTAGTGCGCTTCAGCTTTAAAGTGGTACTAGAAAACAAAAACGGACCAGCATTCCAAATTCATTAATATATATTGCTACATCGTACCAAAAAAGTGAGATGAACAGCTAGAATATTAGACTATATTATATCGGATTCTATTTTAAGCTCAATCTATAACATACAGACTCTAATACTCCAAATAATATGAAAAGGTAGGTCATTGACCTAACAGGCGTACATTTTGCGTGTATCCCTTTGATTATTGACGTTGTGTTGTTTCAATATTTAGTGGTTGTACACATCCCGACAATCTGTCACAGTAAGGGGTTCACCCCATGGAGAGGTGTATATTTATTTCATTCTTTGATCTATTGTCTCGCACCACATTGTCGCCGTATGATTGGTAATCCAAAGGTTGCATGGTTTTGTGGGCTATAGGTCGGGAGGAAAATTAAATGTCGCTCTTTGCGGTGCACCCTATGGATGTGTGTATACTTAATCGTTTGATGTAGGTCTACATGATAGTAAACATAATGGTATTCTTACATTTAACAAATATGCAAGCTGTCCAGAGTCCACAATTATTGGGGACCAACATGTTATTGTAAGTTAATGGAGGTGTCTATTGACTCATACTGTACATACAATGTATACCTTCGTCCCTCCCTGCCTAGCGTACATGTCTCCTTGACCCTAACTCCTGCCACGTCATATGCCATTCTATGCACCTGTTCATTGATTCGATCATCTATTCATAATTAGATGAACAGTTTTCATCGAATTGATTCGTCGTTTGAGTACGTAGATTTTATATTTTGCATCCGTCTTTCCGTCTACATTCGATCTATCATTCGCTGACTCCTGCATAGATTAGTAATTTCATTGATCATTTGATTCGTGCCAACGGCGAGACCAATGCACTGCCACGCGGCCTACGCCGGTATTGATTTTCGTCGGTCGATTGATTTTCGTCGGTCGATTGATTTTCGTCGGTCGATTGATTTTCGTCGGTCGATTGA
>WNLI01145546.1:0-10049 GCA_025802215.1 Wirenia argentea
GTACGGGACTTCCGGTACTCTTTCCGTTTTCACTTGTAATTTTCGACGGGGCCGCGTCAACTGGATTTTTACCCATATTTTTAAAATTAGATGTCTATTGCTACCCTCGTAAAATAATAAATAATAAATTAAGTAGAATCATTTTTACCACTACAAAAATGGGTGCAAGCCGCAGGCAGATCATCCTGCATTATCACTTGTATGTGTCCCTCCCGTAGACATATGATCTCTCTCGTGTGTCCCCCCCATGTGCATATCTCCTGTGTGTGTCTATCCCGTGTGCATATCACCCACATGTGTATCTCCCGTTGTGTCCCTCCCGTGTGTGTCTCTCCCGTGTGCATATCTCCCTTCGTAATCTTTGTAATGGTTACAATGTGCAAAGTCCTAAGACACTCTAGCACATGGGCTGGAAATTTAGAAGTTACGGACTAGTTCCGTAAATTTATCAATTTTCTTGCTGGAATTATTAGCCGATGTTAACACGGTTTGATCTAACGAATTCCAGTCTTTGACCGTACGAGGAATAAAGCTATATTTGAATGCATCCGTTGAGGCAAAAATGTGTTTAAAATGCTGGTCATGCATATTGCGAAGGTGTCTTTTGGGAGACTCTAGATCTTCGAGTTGGATATTTGCCGTGTTTTTGTACGCCTTTGTAGAAAAGAATAAGTCTAGACTGAGTTCGGCGATGTGTGTGTCGCCGTGTGTGTCCCTCCCGTGTTTGTACCCCCCCGCGTGCATATCTCCTGTCATGTCATGTAGATTATCTCTTATACCACGAGTGTAGTATACTATAGACCAATTTATGATGATATACAAATGAATATGCGCATTCTCAGCTTGTGGAGGCAACAATAGACAGCTTGTGGAGGCGTTTGTTGTCCCTGGATTCATCTATAAGACTACTAGAACAATTACACATTTACTAGTAGATACCACCAACAAAATGGATTTTTAGCAGCACTTGGTCAATTTTAAGAATTTTTCATGGTTGCCCTGGGGGCAAGTTAATTTTCAAATAAGGTGGCCCCTCCAAATATTTGGTTGCCCCGACCGTTGCCCATCATAACACTCGTTATAATTACTAAATTTGCTAATCAATAATAAATTTCCAATGACAATACTATATTAGCCTGGTCCCGTCCAACTATACTCAATACCTTGCCTAAGAACACCCAACAGATTTGCCGAAGTAAACCCAATAATCTAGCCCAACTGCCCAAGTAGTATAATATATAGTATAATAGTACCCCTAATACTCTTGCACAAGTATACCTATTACCCAATAGACTTTAGGTTAGTAGCCCCAATACTCCAATAGTCTTGAAGTATACCCAATAGGCCAATAGTGTAACACTCCAAAGTCTCCACCCTTACCAAGTTACCGTGTCACCCAGCTTCACAAGCTGCAAACATTTACTTTGGAATTATCTCCCTCTACCTGCAGTGGAGAAATTATGTTTTATAGACCTACTATTCTTTTTCTTCAAAATATTTCTTGTTGACATTCATGGCCATTATATTATTTTTCTATCCATACACCAGCTTTAAAAACGATGTTCAAAATAGTGTGCACTTTGCAGATGACAAAAATCATTGAGCAAAATCTTCAAGAAAAAAGCCATATCTCAGCCATTTCTTAACGGATTTTAACAATTCTTTTTTTATTTTTTATGGTTGCCTGAGGGGCAAGTGCCTTTTGTAGTTTAACTTGCCCCACAGCAAAACTGGTCGTCACGGATGACCGGACGACCATAACAATTGACCATTGTTTAGATATTAGGACTCCTTTAACAACTGAAAATGAACTTTTTCAAGATTGATCTATCGTGATTTGTCAAATGTGTGCATTATTAAAAAAAATTTCCGCTCACCTTGAGCTTATGTACTGACTTTTAATCAAAGGCAATCACAATTATATTATTTACATGATATGTATTATGTACAAAGGTCGTCAGAGACCCCTTGTGTGGCTGGTGGTCGATCGGTGGTCACCGATTAACTGAGCGGGCATTGAGCCATAACCTCCGGCTTAGAAGTCCAACGCTTAACCTACTGCGCCACTGCCCCCACATTATACAGTTACTGTACATGTATTGTAGTGTTTTAAACTGGATGGTTTATCATGATTTGATATTACTTTCCACAGTTCACTAAGAGGAAAACTGGGCTGTTGAGGTCACCATGACGTCACCATCTCCAACCGATGATCTCGCATCGCTCTCACATCTCGATGAAAATGTCCTTCTGGAGGAGATCAAACATCGCTACCTCCAACAAACCGTTTATGTGAGTCATTCTGGACCTTACTGTTGCCTAGATGTACAATTTTGGATATTTACTTATCACTATAAAGTTTATGTAGAGTAATGTGTCACATTTAGCCTATATGCCGTATTTTAGGACCTCAAGATCTGCCAAATGTCGGTCTTACATCATGGCCTTGTGAGGGAAGACGTGAGCAAAGCCTCGAATGCACAGCATGCCACGGCATTGCACGGCTTTACTTTCCGAGCTATACATAACTTGTGTTTATGTATGATCAGTACCAATTTTGCAGGATATCATTGGCAAACTGAGGTTACGGACAGACATTGTGTTCTTACCCAGGGAACACCGGAAAACCCTGTAAACCTCTCGATCGCACAGTCCGAGATTCGAACCCACGACCCTGGATCCCAAATGAATGGAAGTCGTAAATATATATAAATTTTGTATTTAAATTCATAGCGGTACGACACGCTAGAGCAATTTTACACTACACTACTAGAATAATGTGCGTCAATTTTTCTACTGCAGCGCAGTGTGGCTCAGCTGATAACAGAAAATTATTACGGCTGTAGGTATGAGTACAGAGTATTATTGGTTGGAGAGTAAGGCTGTGTAATATTGTAAATAGGTTACTGGCAAGGTTACATAGGTTACATGATAGTCTTGTGACACGAAGGAAAATTTAACAGATACTCAGATAGTGATATTCAAAAGAGCCCCATAAATATGACGATCTAATGTTTCGTTACATTATTTGTTTTTACTGACACACTTGCATGCCCATGTATTAGCCTACGTTACATCTTCATATTTTGCCATTCGTTTCAGACGTACGTTGGTGACATTTTGGTGGCAGTGAATCCGTACGAGGAGTTGTCAATATATGGATCTGAGGTGAGAACTGCTATTATGTCGTTTATCTGTAATCATGTACGTAATGTAATCACAGGTATGTAGTGTGTCTGATCTGTCTATCAGTCTATGTGATTGTACTGTACTATGTAATACGTATGTAATATGTACTCCGCTATGTATTGTGCATGTTTGTTGTAACTACAGTAAATATTAAAATTCCCACACCATAAGATAGTATACAGTACTTACATATGCCTACAGTATTCACTCAGAGATTAAGAAAGAAAGGACGAACACCTTTACCTAATTTGAAGTTATACATGCAGCACTGTACCTACAGTGAACTGGATTGATACGTCATGTATCCATTTCACTCTAGATGTGCCCAGTTCTGAATCTTTGGGAATTGCTGTCACTGCCGGTTTCCGTTTTTGTTCAAATTTTGCGATTTTGTAATAAACTCGATTCCGCAAACAAAATCACGTTTATCGCAATTAGGGTTGTGCCAAAACCATGATTTTGAACTTTTACCGAAACTGTACCAAAACCCATGCTACCGAAACAAATCTGTACCAAAACTGTACTGAACCGAAGCTCAAATTTATTCCGAAACTATACCAGAAATTTACAGAAACTATAATAAGTATTTTCCGAAACTATACTTCCAATATCCCAGAAATCATCCAAAATGATACCGAAACTCAGAAATTTGTCAGAAACTATACCGAAACTAAACCAAAACTTTCGGCACCACTGAAACTTTACCGATATCTTTGGTTTCGGCAATATTTTACCAAAACAGTTTCGGTAAAAAAACAACCCTAATCGCAATTCGCCAAATTTGAATAAACGTGTTCTCAAGAATGTAAACCGGTAGTGAAATCAAAGACTCTAAACTGGTACATGGCTGGCTGTGTAATTTGGATTACGTAAAGCGCTTTAGAGAAATATTAATAAAGCGCACAATAAATTCACATTATTATTATTATTATTAGATGTTCAGCCATTCTTTGTCTCTGATTCACTCGCCTCCTTGTGGGCCTCGTGGTGTAGTGGTCAGTGCCGCGGCTTTTCGAGCGAGAGGTTTCGACCGTCGCTGGTTCGAGCCCTGCAAAAACCAGAGATTTTTTCCCAGGCTTTCCATCCGTCATTTGCGAGATTCCTGCATGGCAAAATGGGCAGATTCTGAAAGTGCGGTATATAAATGCACACATTTTTTTTAGGTAAATACGTAATTTTAATCTCCATAAACACCATACATGTACAGTACTTGTTTTGTTTATATAATATGTATTTTATTTGCTTGTATAACTTTGTAAACTTTATGCAGAGTTTTATGCGTGTACGGCGGAGGGTCACTATGGTCGGTAATTCGTCCGTTGATCCATGGACAAACAGTAAGGTGGAGTGAATTGTCAGTTCGTAGTCCGCAAAAAACGACATGGACAGTCCTTTTGGATGACAATTCCAAATCTTCGCCAATGTAGTATAGTTTATCATGAAGGGTGTAAATGTATACATAAATGCTGCATGCATGCCCGCTGTGTAGCCTAATATAGTTTCCGTGTGGTATTCTACACAAAACAAAAATAAAGAAATAATATCTATGTGACTCACTCTTAGGCTTCCTTTCTGACAGAACTCATACACCACACACGGATTAGGCATCTCGGCACACACGGCTATACAGTACTACATAGTGACTCACTCTTAGGCTCCCCTTCTGACAGTACTCATACACGACACACGGATTAGGCATCTCGGCACACACGGCTATCAGTTCGCAAATGTTCTCGTGGTTCAGCCTCATAATCTGACACATGGAATGAAGCATAATGCATAATGTATACAGTATCATTTTTCGTAAAGTGCATAGCATAATTGACCGAGTCGCGGAGGTAACTAGGGCATCTTGGCAATCTTGTCTGGCATTTTTTTTGTGAGTTATTCGTTCAGTAAATCGGACAGGGGACTGCCGATCGACCAACAGCCTCCAAGGCCAACTCAGCCTGTCATCTTATTCACACAGGTTGGCAAATGAGTACCAGCATGCTGGGGTATGGGACCCGCTTGGAATTAAGTCTTCGGACAATAGCGGTCATCCTGGGTGTTCGCCAGTGGCAGTGCCGGCACCCAAATAACCTTATTATTACGAACATGCTGGACGAGTTGAAAATAATTTGGACTGAGTTATGTCCCTAGCAAACACCGCTGTGGCAACCTAAAGTAGAGTAGGCTGGATACAAAATGAAGAATTGAATTTTGAACATCCTGAGTTGCGGGGGTGCACTCCCCTCTATGGTATATATAATTGTGACTAAATGGCTATCGCAACGCGAGTTTTCAGTTTGTTTTGGGAAAAGTCAACACTCCATCCATTCCGTTTGTTATAAAAATATTTGCGCAGTACATTGTAAATTGCAACAAGAAAACTTGACAAAATCATGTGCAACTCAATGTCAGTTTTTTTCGTTTACTATGAACATCTACAAAGATTACGTACCGCGTTTATATGGCGAATAGTTGACCAGGTCAATCGCAATTTCCGACACTCCAAATTTCTTAGTGTTACGAAGGTTTTCTGCAAAATAGAGAATATATGGATCTATTTGAGATGAAATGCTGAAGAAGTGAATCAATTCACAAACAGTTTTTCTACAAACAGAATGGACTACATACATTAAAACATAATACGTTGTTGGCTCATACCGACTTTCATCAGAAAACATAATGTAGGCCTATTTCGCATTTCTTTTGATGGTTACAAAAGATTGATGTAGCTTTGTTATTATTATGTACCGTACTAGAATACACCGATTGAGAACGCAGTTTAATCTACTCTAGACGTGCAGGAAATAGGAAAGTCATTTATTTGGTAGTATAATTTAAGAAAATTTAATTCGAGAAATACTAAAGACAGTGTGTATTATAACCATATGACAATAAATGAGAAAATACGTCTAAACATATTCGATTCTTAAAACCTACGCGATATTCGATTATTAATTATGTTATCTATACACAAATAAATAACGCTTATTCCATATTCGATTATTACTTATGTTATCTACACAAATAAATAATGCTTATTCCATATTCGATTATTACATATTATGTTATCTTCACAAATAAATAACGCTTATTCAATATTCCATTGTTAATTATGTTATCTACACAAATAAAGAACGCTTATTCAATATTCCATTGTTAATTATGATGTCTACACAAATAAATAACGCTTATTCAATATTCCATTGTTAATTATGTTATCTACACAAATAAATAACGCTTATTCAATATTCCATTATTAATTATGTTATATAAAAAAATAAATCAAAGAATATTACCTTATAAATGCCGGCACTAACAAGTAACGTCCTCTTGTCGGATTTGTACTCGAAATCATCATGGGTTACCTACAACAAATACGTGTGATATACATATCTCCATCGAAAACAAAAAATAACTGACACAAAACATAGTAAATTATGATTCGTAGAGGAACATTAAAATTACATAGCCCACACATATTGTTCAATTTACCCCCACCATAATTATGCTAATCTAAATAATGTTTAAAAGGTCTCAGAATATTAATAACAGAATAAATGCCAGAATGAATAATACATCATGTATGCTGATATATACGTACACACATGCTACATGCGTGGTAATGATAATGCAACTAGTAATGATTTCTACAAAAGTGGGTTCATGTTCGTTGGGGATTCCGGATATGGGAAAGCAATAACAAACAATACTACACCAGACATGGATTGTATTATTCCTTATACAGCATCATGACAAAATTATCAAACTATTTACACAGTGCTTGATTGTCTTCTCAAACATAGTTTCCAATGCTCTTATTGTAAGTGCAGCTTTTGTTTCAAATGCTGTGGCATGTAGGTCTAAGTTAGTTATGAGAATTTATGACCTACCAAATATATTGCCCTACGCAACAGATAGACGCTGTTTTAGGCGTCTTTTTACATGTCATCCTATCGTGTAGTATAGTCCCTTATACACCATCATACACATACAGAGTGAGTCACAAGAATGTTACCAGCCTATGGGATAATACCATAACTTAATATGACACTATAGTAACGTAACCATAACCACATATTTTAGTTAGTGTTTCGGAATAAAAGTAATAAATTCAATGAGATCAAATGTAGAGGATAACCGAAACAAATTAGTTGCCATTATAAAATTTAATATAGCATTAACTCCCTTTGCACGGAGGTAATTTTCGGCAAAAAATGAAAATCTTAAGGAATACTCGGTTGAGCAGTGATTTTCTAGACTCTTGTAAAAAGTACCATACTGGCTTAATATCTTATTTATACATTTACGCAACTGAATTACTTAATGTATCTACTGTATAATAAATAGAATAAACATAAATGTGATATAATTATGTGATTTCATCATATACCCATATATACTGGTACCATTCTTGTGACCCTGTTTAATAAAACACTTCACTCACGTGTTCGTCACTGCTCTCTTCCCTAAATAGCTTCTACAACAAAACATAATAGTTAAGTTTGTTACCATGGTAATGTATAGATATACACCCAGAATTGATCACTATAAAGTGATCTAAAATTCGTGTCTTTATAACTATCGTATCACATTGTTTTAGTAGTATATTTTATGAGTTCAGAAATAAATAACAACATGTTATGCGTGTATCGTAAATGCGGGTTATCTACCCATCACGGGAATTCTGACGACACAGAAAAAAGGCAATTGATTTTATACGAGAGCCTGTCACAGTATACATGCGTACCATATTACACCTACCAATATAGCGTCATTGCATATAACAATTTTTGTGTGCATTTATACGGTATACCTGGTATAAACTCGTACAATTATTATACTGCACTTTCAGATCCAGTCCATGTAGAAAACTCGCAAATTCGGGTTTACGTAGCATATTGAAGCATATGAAGAACATTATCAAAAATAATCTAAATAACGGCCGCCATTCCTATGGTATACCTAGTGAGGAGTACGTACAGTATACTGATAAAAGGAATCGAACCCGGGACAGAAAGAGTCCAATTCTTGGGTTGACCTTGAACTCAATGTTTTTCCTCCTCACGCAGGTCTGGAGGACGAGCCAGCTTTTATTGGCGTCGTGCCGCGTGTTTCTCACGTGTCTGTGAATATATTCTCACCGAAATAAATAAAAAAACTGACCTCCTATTATAATAGGCCTATATAAAATGTATCCCACACTACCCACCCAGTCACACTCTATACTCCACCCACCGACACTCTACCCCACCCACCTACCCCACCCATCTACGCACCCACACTCTATCCCACTCACCCACATACACCCCCTTCCCCCACGTGTATGTATGTGCGTCGGGTAGAGTGTGGGTAGGGTAGTGTGGTTGGATGGTGTACCGGTAGAGTGTGGGTAGTGTAGAGTGGTTGGGTGGTGTACCGGTAGAGTGTGGGTAGGGTAGTGTGTGAGGTGAAGTAGCGTGTAGGAGTGTGCGTGGGGTAGCGTGTGCGGTAGGAAGGCGAGGTAGTTGTGGCGTGGGTGGGGCAGAGGTCAGTTTTTTAATAAATTCCGTGACTATAGTTATGTAGACCAAAACCATCAATCATTTTAATAATGCACTAAATAATGTTAACTTATTCGTTCAAATTAAAATATTTGTACTATACTTTATAAACAATTTGCTCGATTGGAACTACAGAAGAAAATTTCCACTGGTTCACAAAAAATACAGAAAATTATTTTTAGCATATTTGAGTAACACGTTGTAATTTAGAAAAAAATCCATAAATAAATGAGGGCTAAGTGAACGTTTAAGTTATTCAACATAACAAACGAACTTATGATTGATGGTGAAGTTTCCATGTTGGAGATTTTTTCTTAGTAGCTTACAACAATTTAGCACCGTTTAACAGCGCTATAAAAAAGCTGTTTTAGTATATATTTTATGTCATACTGGACTAAAATGCAGGCGCCCGATTGGTAAATCGCCGTTCATTAAATTTCCATATTTACATTAATTTAGTCGTGCCATAAAATTAATAGTCTGTCCGTACCATACATCGTTTATGTAGAGTATGAGATAAATTCGTTATTGTATGGCTAGGTGTTCCAACCGGATTTTATTGGGACACAGGTTAGTGTATTGCACTTATACCTCGTGCAATACAATAAACCCCATGCCACTAAAATCCCGTATGGAACACCTGGCCATACGCTAACTAATACTATTATAATAATAATAATATACGTAGATACTTTTTAATTGCATATAATTTTTATTCGAACCTGACATAGGCAAAACTCGTCAAACCAACTATGGCCAGCGCGATTGCCGACCCTATCCCAATCAGAATATTGAGATCTGTAAACAAACAATATATTATGTATATACATTTATGCATAATTCAAATTTTCAAATTCTTGAACGTATTCGAAAGACAGAAGTGACGAGAGTACAAACTATAGATAGAATGGAAAGAAACATAAAAAGTTACACAAAAAGAAAATATATATTATGAACGATAGTAAAAAGGACGAGGAGCGTTTATGTATAGCTATACGTATACCCTATCGCATATAGCCGGAGTGCGTTGTTTTACCCGCGAGTGTTGTTGCAACTGTTGGGACATAGATTTTACTAGTGGCATACTCTTCCATCTTCGCATGTGAAAATACAATGAAAGAAATGTGGAAAGATAGAAGGACGATAGTACGAAACAAGATAGAAAAACAGACGGAAAGAAATATAAAAGATATGGGGAGCCATAAAGACATGATATATAGGCCATACTTTTTAGCAAAATACACTACATAGAGGTCAAAATTTCGTGTAACAGCAAACTTTTGATTCCAAAATAATCAGAAAAATAAAAAAGTAAAAATGAACAACTGT
>WNLI01145557.1:0-10048 GCA_025802215.1 Wirenia argentea
GTCTTCCTTACCATCATTGTAAAAAAATTAGACTAGGCACAACTGCATTTGAAAACATAAGGGGCGTTTGATGCACCCTAATGGCCATACAGCTCTGCCCAAATTTCTGGTAAATTGCTTTCGTTGATCCTGTCTGACATGATTTGCACCAAGTCTGCTCCTCTCAAAGATATGCTGCGATGATGTCAATTTGTGAAATGTTGAATTGGTACGTACATACATACTACATCATATTGGGACTGCTGTACTACTCCTAGCTTGGCTGCCAATTTAACTAGATTGAGAAAATAATATATGTGGATTATCCACTTGCAAGGGGAGGGAGGATTCTCGTCCTGATGACCAGGAGCTAGAAATGACCTACGACCACTAAAATTAACCCTTTCATATACCTCCACAGAGAGACATACTGGGCAACGAGGCATGGACCGAGGATACCACACGTAACCAATGCTACTACCACAGTGGTCTAGTTAACCAGCCTGATCTCAACCTCAAGAACAGCGAAGTGCAAGCGGAACTCAAGGTGGGTGAAAATCAAAATGGCGTGTTCATAACACTATAATAACATTGCCAATTTGCCATTCTGCAAATTTGAAGTCTTTGTGCAACATTTATTTACAGATAGTTATTAGGTTATATTGGCGACTGTCATACGTATTATTATAATACTCAATGCATGATATTGAATCCCAATGGTTTAGAGGATCTCATTTGGCTGGTTGGTTTTGTACTGAACTTAATAAGTTAATTGCTTAATGGTACTGTATATGTCACTAATTGCTGCTATCTGGATTCTATTCAATGCGAGTGTTATTGTGTGACCATGTTATTGTTATTCACATTGAAACCATGAAACGTCAAGAGTTGGAATACAGCCTAATGGTTTGGTGCACGATAATTACATTTTAATTACAGGCGTCCTTTACATGTAATTGTTGTAAATTGACTAATGGTTTGCAAATGACCAATTGACGTAGTTGAAACTTGATACGTATAAAGTCGTATATGTGACATTTACATTGCTCGTATAACTTGATATAAGCTTGTATGGGAATTGGGCATATTGTGGCGCTATTATTGAATATCCATTGTGTATATTATTGCAGAGGTCTCCAAATAATGACTTGTGTTGACTGATTATCACAATAAAAATATAAACCTTAGTCATTTGTTCAGCATCATCATTCATCATGGACAACTTGTCCAAACTCAAATTGAACCAATTGTGGACCGTGAATGTAGCGACAAAAAAAGGTAACCGACGTATCCAGTCTATGCACGACTTAGTCTATGCACGAGTCCCATTTTATGAAGGGGGAGTCTGGGGGACGAAGGGCTTTTCAACTTTGTCCACGTACAAGAAAACGAGATACTCAAAAGGGTATTCATTATTGAATGTTACTAGATATCATTTTTGTGAACCTTGTTTGTTCACCAGGCGATACTGGAATACTGGAGCAAGCTGGGTGTTGATGGCTTCCATGTGAACGATGTTGAGAACCTCGTCGAGGGGGAGGTCAAGGACAAAAACGCGGTTTGTACATACTAAACGTCTTGATATAATCTTATGTGTACTATGTAGTGTATGGCGTACATAAAAATAGTGCCATAAAAGGTATCGAAGTATGTAATCGTGTAGCTTATAAATGGATGTAATAGGGTACCGCTGAAATATTGACGTTGATGAGCTATAAGTAAATAATTCCGGTCTGGTCGTCTATCAATCAGCTCGGAGAGGGTTGGCTAATGTCAAATGGGTGAGAAAATTACATTTTCAAGCGTGACTAGTAGCCATATCGAGCTAGGCCCAAGCTATGCAAATTGTAGGAGTAGATTTCGTGTGTTGTCATGGATAACACCTCCCATTCCGGTTTGACCTAGCACAAAGGATCACTATTTCCGGTCCCTCATTGTATGCTGAACGTGGGAGTGGGAGTACTCGGCTTGTGGGGGCAACTACAGACGGTTTATGAAGTCCGCTTGTGAGTGCAAGTCCGCTTGTGGGCGCGAGAAAAGTCCACTTGTGTGGGCTGGCAGTAGACATACCGGTAGACATGGTTTGCCTTATGTTTTGCTGTACGAGTATTTTAATTATAGTTCAAGTGAGTAAGTCATTTCACTTCTTTACATTTTGGTTGTAGGAAGCGAGCCTGATGAAGAACCAGCCAATGAATGCAGAGCTTCTACAGGACTGGAACGAGATCATCAGTGCCTTCTCTAAGCCTGGCCGTGAAAAGTTAGTACACAAATATTTATTAACAGTCTGTAGCTATTGAAGGCTACAGTGCTTAGTACATTGTAGTTCGTTAAATGGCCTATTGGCAATTATTCTTTCGCTCTTGAGTTACTGTTAATTTGGCAGCTGCAATGTTCCGAGTGTCTTATTTACTTGATGCATTATTGTAACTGATAATTACTGAATCCTGTCTGCGGAGGCATTTATTCCCAACCATGCTGGCTAGCGCTAACACCACTCAAATCTAAATTGGCGCCGAAGACTGCTAGCTGCCCGGCTCCCTCATCGCATCCTCCCTCAAACTTGTCCAAATTGAGAACTCTGTATCTTCAAGGTGAACGTTTTAATCAATAATCATCCAGTTGTTCATGTTTCGATAATTATACATCATCAAGTACGGGACAAACTTACTATGTAAGATTAACGACGTATCCTCTTTCACAGGCTGCTGACCAAGTCGACCCTTCTAGCCGATGCAATACAAAGGGTTGCCACGTAGCCCACTCTAAGATCCTCCATACCCCTCCCATTTCACATCTTGCCCAGACTCCCCCTTACCTTGAGCAATATGTTTTTACCTCTCCTACAGGCTTCTGTTCACAACCCTGCTAGCCGACGCCAACATCACCCCGATATACATGGGCACAGTGACGGAGGAACATCCTGGGGCCCACTTCATTCCCTCCCAAGTCTTCTACAATCTGCCGCAGTCCTCTACAGCCCTCACTCTACACCCCTCACTCTACACCCCTATCTCATCCTTCTCTGAACTTTTATCGCTTGAACTGTATGCTTGTATCTGTCCTGCAGGCTGCTATTCACAACCCTTCTAGCCGATACCAACACTACCCTGATGTACATGGGCACCTTGGACCGTCCTGGGGCCCACTTTATTCCCTCTGTCATCCATACCTCTCCATACTTCCATAAACATTTGCCGCTTCAGCTCTGTTTTACCTCCCACAGGCTTCTGTTCACGACCCTTCTAGCCGACGTCAACACCACCCTGATGTACATGGGCACAGTGGACCGTCCCGGGGCCCACTTTATTCCCTCCCAAGTCCTCTACAATCTTCCACAATCCTCTACAGCCCTCACTCTACACCCCTATCTCATCCTTCTCTGAACTCTTGTTCCTTGAACTGTATGTTTGTATCTATCCCACAGGCTGCTATTCACAACCCTCTTAGCCGACGCCAACACAACACTGATGTACATGGGCACAGTGGACCGTCCCGGGGCCCACTTTATTCCCTCCCAAGTCCTCTACATTCTTCCACAGTCCTCTACAGCCCTCACTCTACACCCTCACTCTACACCCCTATCTCATCCTTCTCTGAACTCTTGTTCCTTGAACTGTGTTTGTATCTGTCCCGCAGGCTGCTATTCACAACCCTGCTAGCCGATACCAACACTACCCTGATGTACATGGGCACTGTGGAACGTCCCGGGGCCCACTTTATTCCCTCCCAAGTCCTCTACAATCTGCCCAGGAAATGCAACGCAACCTGCATCCTCCAGAGGGTGTCCAGTGTGGTCCGTGACATGTCTGACAATGTCAGCTATGGATGGAGGGTTAGTGGTCTTGTACAATTACGTTATAGTGTAACTATCTACGATGTAATTACCATGGGTTTATATTGCCTCTATTTAGTACATGGCACATACTTATATATTATTGGGAAGGCTTTTAGCAACTAAAATCTAACAATTTCGGAAGTGAAACTGACAAAATTAAGTACTGTCCATTTTGTGCTGTCCGTGTTGGTTAATCATCGGGAATCTCCGTTAATCCAACGCCGATGATCATTGGATGAAGCATGTGGCTTTCAAATATTCTGATGTGCCACAAGAACTCCCAATGACAATCGCAAGTCTCCGGCAAAATTAGTGGATTTCCGAACATCTTTTGTTACGCATGTGTTGATTCGTCAACATGTCATGGGGGAAGAAACATCCAATGAAAATCTGCTTTGATAGCTGCTCGTATACACGGAAGTAAACCGTAAACGTCAAATAGCAGCTATTTGACGTTTACGGTTTACTTCCGTGTATACGATTTGCCGGAATTGTGAAGAAATAATAAAATGAAACTGTGAAACCCAAATTACGAGGGGAATAACGATGTTCCGTAAGCGACATTCAAATTAAATAACTAGACACTAATGCGTAATATGGTGGCGTACACCGGTGTATGACTGTACGGCGCGCCGACTCATAATATGCCTTACACAAGTGTTATCATCAATGCTATGCATTATAAATATTCCATGCTCTGTCGTATTTCCAGCTGAATGACCAGGACAACCAGCGCCTGGCCTCTATGGTGGACAACAAATACATCAACGCGATCCACACTGTACAGATGCTCCTCCCCGGCACAGCTGTCTCGTACTACGGTGATGAAATCGGTCTCAAGGACGCTCCGATATCGTCGTTCGCTGATGTCCAGGACCCAGTTGGACTGGACGCTGGAAAGGTTGGCTTCTATACTCTACCAAAAAAGTTAAAAACTAAAGTGACCAAGACTAGCGACTGTCAATCCGATCTGCGCGGTATAGATGCTTCTCCTCGGCATGGCTGTATCGTAATACGGCAATGAGATTGGTCTCAAGGTCTCCAATGTCGTCGTTCACTGATGTCAAGGAAGGACCCTGTTGAACTGGATGCTGGAAAGGTTGGTTTCTAATTTTCTATATGGTACAGATATTCTATGTCTGTCTCGTATTACGGCGATGAAATCGGTCTCTAGGATGCCCCAATATCATTGTTCGCTGATGGAAAGGTTGGTTTTTATACTCTACTAAAAAAGTAAGAAACTAAAGCGACCAAGATAATCAACTAGTGGCCTCAACGCGATCCACACGGTGCAAATGCTCCTCCCCGGCACGGCTGTCTCATACTACGGCGATGAAATCGGTCTCAAGGATGCCCCAATATCGTCGTTCGCTGATGTCCAGGACCCAGTTGGACTGGACGCTGGCAAAGTTAGTTTTTATACTCTACTAAAAAAGTTAAAAACTAAAGCTACCATTACAACCGGAGAGTGGCCTCGATGCGATCCGCACGGTACACAATGTCATGTTCGCTGATGTCAAGGATCAGGTTGGACTGGATTCTGGAAAAGTGGAAAGGTTGGTTTCTATAATACTCTTACACTTGAAAAAGCGAAACGTGAAATTTTGTTATAATGCTTGGAATTCTTTGACTGCCAGGATAATTGATTGCATCTTGTCATGACGTTATACGTCTTTGGCAATCAAGGAGTTAATGTCATTATACGTCTTTGGCAATCAAGGAGTTAAAAACTAAAGCGGTGTAGAGCAAAATTTTGGATCTTTTTTCAAGGTAAAGTAAAACGTCACATTTCTACACCACACTTTTGCATCTGGTAGATGTCTTTACAATATGTGACTATGCTAGATGGAAGGCACTGCTAGTTCACGCCAGCTTGCCATTTTACAATGTCTGTGAGCCCTACTCCATATCCACTGCACTCGCACAAATGAGAATATTATGTACACGCAGTACTCACTCCTACAGCTGGTTCAACGCAGGCGGTCACTCGAGATGACGCCACGGAGAACAAATACAAACTGAACGATTTCCGACCCGGGATCTTTCACACAAACTACCGTTGCGATACTTTGCGGTAAAGATCAGTTTACAATGCGACTGCTAGAGAAACACACTTCTGTTATGAGTCACGTCAACGACCTTCGGGGAAGTGTATCGTTCAATAGCTGCATTCAATAACTATGCATGAGATTGATCGCTACCTGATCTCAGACAAATTGAACAGAGGAGTTGCACATGACTTGTACACTTGAGACAGTTTACTTCTGGCTTCTAAGCCAAAAATGTATCAACCTATTTTTAGCCACACTTTTTGAACTACGCGTTATAATGTGCGACAAGGATTTCGGCTGCAAGACTACAGCATTTGCATCTGGCCAGCATAATTTTGAACTAGAATGGTTTAGACCATATTTTCCCATATTACCAAACTATATTTTTCACAGAATGGCTACAAGAGCAAGGGACGTGACCAGTTCCGTACACCGATGAGATGGGACGACAGCGAGACCGCAGGCTTTACCAAGGGCACCCCATACCTCCCTCTCACTGGAGTGGATCAACCCAACGTTCAGGTGAGAGCAATAATGGTTACTTTTTGGTAAAATATGTTATTGGGGTGCCAATCTAACGTAGGTTATACACTCCGGGCTAAGGTTTGCGAATCACCATGCCTCAAAATGACCCCGACATGTGAAGAGAGTTGCGAAGACTGAAAAACCCCTAACCGCCTATTCAATGCATATAGTGTCCACATTTTGACGCTCATTCATGGACTGTTGGACATCTTCGTCGGGACAAATTCCCACACGATTTGCACCATGATCACAATGGTGTCGCAATTTGGTCAAAGTTGGGTCATAGACGATGGATTTGGTGCCCCCTCGACTGTCATTGTGTCCATTTTTCGAATATTTAATGCGTTGTGTTTTTACCTCCCTTTCTTTGTTTAATATGCCGCTACCGTCCCAATATGTCGCATGGTTTTAGATGAAATGGTCCGTAATAGCAGATTTGTTAAACAGCATTTCTGATTACGTGTGCACATGGTGTCTCCAATTTTCTCAACATCTGACGCGTGTTCACTTTTTATGGTTGTAAATTTTCGTCCAGTTTCACTGATGTATGATTTATGGAAAATATCCTCATACTGTACATGTTGACGTGTGTAAGAACTATAATGAACAGCCACAGTGCCCCCAACATTTCCATAATTCACGTTGTGAAAATAAAACTATCCATGAAATAAATGACATTTAACGCCTATTCCCCCTCAGGAGCACAAGGCCATGTTCGCCGTCAAATCCCCTATTGACTTCTACAAGATGCTCACGAAGATGCGTAAAAACGAGGCGTTCCGTTGGGGTGAGACGAAATGGTCCGTTAACGACGACAATCTGTTATCCTTCGTTCGAATCGCCGAAGGTTTCGATGCATACCTCGTGGCCGTAAACCTCGGTACCTCGACCGCCAACCCCAAGTTCACCGATACCCCCGCGGGAGTGTTCTCTGATAAAATGGAGGTGGTTCTCCACAGCGCACGAGGGGATATCTCAGAGGACAAACCCGAAGAGTTGAACCCGAATAAGCTGGCCGTCGTGATTAAGCCGGGAGAGGCGCTTGTGTTTAAGTTTACGCCCGCTGCGAAGGAGTGATGATGCGAGATGCGATACATGTAGTAATTTGATTTTCGAGTGTTTTATTTGTATTTTAATAAGTAGTGTTGGCACAGGTAGAAATTGTCCTTAAATATTCACTACGAAATTGTAGAGAAATAATTGAGTGTATAATTTGTAAATTCCTAAATTGGTACTACTAGATTTACTTTTGTAAAATCGGTAAAATAGCAAAATTTTGCGTACTCATTGCAAGTAGGCTAAAATATACCGTATTTCCGTATAGGTGTACGTATTGCCTCTTACGACTCGTTTGGTGGTAAATCGTAAAGAAATTTGAATTGTTACTAAAAAAATTCATTTGGGACATAAATTAATTCAAAATGACGTGAATAAAGAAATAAATTTTTGGACAATTTTCTGTATTTTTCCCCCCACTGAGCTATAAAAAAAAATGGTGAAAAAATTAAAATGCCTGTGTCAGCGCTGCATATCAATAAATTTACATTTTTTTTGGAATTTTTATTTTCCTGTTTTTGCTTGGCATTTTAAAGATTTTTTATGCCCAGACTGTTAATTGTTCGCTCCCGTTATTGCTTTGAAGAACCAATTTGCATTCACAATTAGCATGATGTTTCTGGAGCTACTTTACCATGCAGCGTAATTTTGCCAGTTTTTTAATCTACTTTTTAACAATTTTAACCATATTATGTTGCTTTTGACATTGTTATTGTCTATTGATTGAAAATATTATTGTTTGCACCAATGCATAGCTAAAGAAGTACTACAAGCATTTGAGTTGTAACTCGAATAATTTTTAGGCTAAATACAAAAATTATTACTCTACAATTATAGGTAATGCGGTAATAAAACACTACACCATCTAATTTAGTTATCAGAATTCACAACATGGTATATACGCGTTTAAGTAGGCTATACTGTAACTGTAGTTATGAAAGCCATTCCACTTTTTAATAGATCTGTAAGTAGTTCTAGACCTCAAATTTAAATCTTCAATAGAACCAATCAATACATTCAACTGTTTTGATTAGATACAAAAATATATGCGCCCGTTTCACCATTTGGGAACCGCTAGTATGGATGAATCATTTTAGTTTAATGAAGTTACTAATAATTGTATGTAATGCATATTTTCATATATAAAAGAGCTTTATGCAGAGTTTGATTTAGCTGACTATTGAGCATTCCATCATTTCTTTACTAAAGAAATGGTAGTCTTTATGAAAACTTCTGTATAAGCATCAGGATATTATTATAGATCTGCGTGAAATAAAAGCATTAAAAAAGCGTAAATCATCTTTATTCAATTTCTACCTATTGTGTCTAGACTACAATAAGATTGGCCCTATTCCACGTTTGCATTCAAATGGTATATTTTGTTCGTATGTTGGACCGACTTTTTTATCTCGCGATCTCCATCTTGTCTCTGTATCCACTCGTGTTACATGGTGTCCAGTTCACTTTCACAACTTCAATTTGTTTAAATTAATCACATCTTCGTTGAGTCTAAAATCTGGATTTACTCAAAAAATGACCTGCATACTTTTAAAAGCCGATTTACTCATATGTACCCTTCACCTTATCCCATGAGTCATACATACCCTCGACCTTATCCCATGAGTCATACATACCCTCGACCTTATCCCATGAGTCATACATACCCTTGACCTTATCCCATGACTCATACATACCCTTGACCTTATCCCATGAGTCGTACATACCCTTGACCTTATCTGGTGAGTCATACATACCCTTGACCTTATCCCATGAGTCATACATACCCTCGACCTTATCCCACGAGTCATACATACCCTTGACCTTATCCCATGAGTCATACATACCCTTGACCTTATCCCATGCGTCATCCCATGAGTCATACATACCCTGGGCCTTATCCCATGAGTCTTATGTACCCTTGTCCAGTGATATCCATGATAGAGAATTTACATAGCTTGGGTATAGCTCGTCCAGCATGTCCATTTACAATTTCCCACTCATTTAACATTGTGCAATTCCATACAAACGCATTTTGACCGGACACGTGTAGAACCAGTTACCAGGAGATGTCATCACTTTACCACTCGACTACACGATATAACCAAACGCAGGTGGTTGAAAAAAAAACTTGAAATACAATGGGAGGAGGTTGTTGCGATTATCTCCCTTGTCAACAAAATTTTCATTTGGGTCTTGAGTAGGACTACAAAAATGCAAATATTTTCTGTTGAAAATACCACCATACCATTGGTCAGTGCTCAAGAAAGGTCCGCATATTACCTTTAATATCTTTAGGACTATGGAAATAAAAACCGAGGATTCAAAAAGCTGGAAGTTATTCAAACATTCATTCAGAGATTCAGAATGTCCATTGCATCGAGTTTGAAGCTCGAAACACTGGAATATAAAACATATAGTGTGTTCAACAAAATCATGACTTCATGAAAACAAAACAAAAAAATTAATTGTCGAACCTCATCCCTGTAATTGTTTTGTCTGTCAATGGAGATTAGATAAAGAACCACTTTGGTCTGGTCCGATGTGGTTCACCTACGTATTCTGGATTCTGGAACTTCTGGCGCATGATGCATGATAAACT
>WNLI01145568.1:0-16033 GCA_025802215.1 Wirenia argentea
CAAAGGTCTGATAGCCTATAACATTTATGTGATGAACACCATAATTCATGGAATCCATTAGAGATCCATAACCCCACAGTTCTTCTGTTTTTACCCACTAGTGTTTTTAGATGATCATGGTGACTTTGTATTTTCGCTGATGATCCTACGGATGCATAGATTGGGCCTATTGGTGACCAGCCAACGGCATCAAGTAGTACAGTGGTTGAGGAGAATTTGGACACCCCCCACCATTGTTTTATGAGACGACCCTGTACTTCAGTGAGGAAGTCAAAATCCTTTGGTGATAGACTATCGGATATGGCACGGAGTCCATATGTTGCTGACGGAAGTACCACTGTATTAAACAGTCTTTCTACCGAATTTAGTGACATTTTGTTGATTGGCATTTTACTAGCTATCTTAGCAGAAGCCGAGATTCCTTTGTTTTTAAGATAGTCTATGTGCCCGGATACACCACCCTTTGTTTGCAGCATAATTCCTAAGTATGTGAAGTTTGGAACAAACTCAATATTTTCCCCTTTATATACCACCACATCGTCTTTGCATCGCTTACCTCCCCTTCGAAATTTGAGCACTTTAGTTTTACCTACGTTTACTTTTAGTTTGAAATCGTCACAAAATTCACCCAACTTGTCTACTGATTTTTGGAGGGAGGTCAGATTATTTGAACAAATGGCCAAATCGTCGGCATACATGAGTATGTGTATATTATCATTGTTATCTGCAACAAATCTTGGGAGATCAGCTATGAAAAGACTGAAAAGATGTGGGGACAGACATTGACCCTGTGGAACACCTATTGTTTGTGGTAGCTTGTCGCCTACCGTGTTTCCCGTGATGATTTTAACAAAGTTTTCCTTGAGTAAAGGCCAGAGAGCGTGAATAAATTTGGTGGAGAACCCCATACTGTGCAGTCTACTGAGCAACAGGGTTCTATCGATACTGTCGAACGCCTTGGAAAAATCGACAAATATTACATAAAGAGGATTTTTGGCAGTCTCAAGCGATTCGTGTATTAGAGTTACTAGATCTTTAATTGCAGTTTCGGTGGATTTTCTTGATCGAAAACCGTGTTGCTCTGCAGGGTACAGATTGTGGTTCTCCGCAAATATGTTCAGCCGTCTGTCTAAGATGTAACAATATGCATTTAAAACCCTGGATTGCAATGCAATTCCTCGTGCTGAGTTTGGATCTGATGTTGATCCTTTACCTTTGTATAAAGTCAGTAAATTACACACGGTCCAGTCACTAGGGCAGCATCCGTTACTGTAACAGTAATTAAACAGTTTTGTTATAGGACCTAATAACACACCAATAGCTAATTTTAGAACCTCATTTGTAACATTATCCGGACCAGCGGCTTTACCCGGTTTACCGCGTTCAATAGCAACAAGCACTTCAGTCTCTGTGATGTATGAATCTAAAGTGTCATCATCGACAGTCGTGACAATGTCAGGGAAAGTCACTGGGTTAGGTGCCTCAAACAGCACCTTGAAGTGATCGTGCCATTGTTCTGGAGAGACGTGTAGTCGTGCTCCTGAGATGTTGCGGGATTTCCAGAATTGCCAGAAGGAAGGTAACTCCTCCTCGGCCTTCAGAATCAAGCGTTGTTCTGTCTGGGAATCGTAGTCGCGTTTTTTCTGTCGTTTGAGTCGCTGAAATGACTGCACAAGAGATGAGTGCAGTTCTCGAGATTGTTCAACGTTATGTTTACGGAGTGAGGTGTATGATTGCCGTACAAGTGTTTTTAGTTCGTGACACTCGCGGTCAAACCAAGGTTTGGATTTGCGTGGTTTGGGTTTGATGGCTGCACTCGTGAATGACGAGGTTATCATACTGTACGCCTGGTTAACGGCGTCGGTTG
Source organism: Wirenia argentea (assembly GCA_025802215.1). Taxonomy (NCBI): domain Eukaryota; kingdom Metazoa; phylum Mollusca; class Solenogastres; order Pholidoskepia; family Gymnomeniidae; genus Wirenia; species Wirenia argentea. The sequence continues at coordinate 1,868 of WNLI01145568.1, forward strand.
GTGGGGTGTATTCTGGGTTGGGATTGAGAAGGGATTCAAAATCGGATGTGGAAAATTCGGAGCGAAAAGTGTCTATATCAATTTTACGTATTGGGGCAGAACGTGCCTCAGATTGAATAAAGTTACTGTCGAACGATGTCGCAATTAACTGGTGTTTCTTCTCGAGTGATGGTCTGGTAACAGTCTCAAATTTATTTACGTGCGCACACGAAACGAAAGTCAAATCGATACAACTGTCACCTTGGATACATAGGAAGGTTGAAATATTGGGATCTGTGATACATTTGAGGTCCATACCGAGCAAAAATTCACACAGTTCGACACCACGGGGACCTTTGTCAATACGCGCATTGAAATCACCGGTCACGAGGAATGGTTTATCTGAGTTCTGGAAATGTGAAATGGCATGGGATATATCCTGTACAATGTCACCTATGGGAAGATCGGGCGGAAAGTAACAGGCCAAAATGTTAAGATTGTTTGTACGTACCGCAATGATTCGTTGTGAGATGAAAACCGTTCTGTTGTTCCAAATAATGTTGTGGGAGAGTCCAAGTGAGATACCGGCAACAGGCCGGCCTCGGGCATTTTTCGTTGCGGGAACGTTTATCCAAAGTTTATCCTTGGTTTCAAAATTATTAACACACAAAGTTTCTGTAAGAACTACTATGTCAACAACAGACAAGTCATGTGATGAGGTTTCATAGGCTTTGACTGCGCCTTCTATATTCCATGAGATAATGTTCACTGAGTTTGTGGTTGGTGGAGTACTGGGAGCGGGCATGGGAGATAATCCACGGCCGTTGATCGCTTTATCCTTCATGAAAATAGCTTTTTGACAGTTTTGTTTGTGTTTGAGTAGCCATGTTTTTGATTTGTAAGGTTTGTGACAGGCATTACATTTTAAAATACCTTCCTTTCTACGTCGGGGACGGTTGTAGTGTTGTTTCTTTGTGTAATTATTCCATTTGTAGGTTTGCAGGCTAGTTGATAAGGTTTCAGCATCGCACGGTAATTGGGCGGTGCACGGTAATTGGACCGCTTTTCCTTTATCCACTAAACTATTGTTATTGGGAAGACTAGGAGATATCAGAATATTTAGATCATATAGAGTTAACAACACAGAACAAGATAATTGACTAAAACACTTAGAATTAGCACACAATTCAGCACTAGAGTAGCTAATAACTGACATTGTCAAGAAACACAAAAAAGTGCCAGCTTCCAAAGCGGCCTTTTCCAAAAACCTATTAATATGCTGTGGCATATACACAATTTAATGTCATAGTTACTAGTTACAGTTTGGCATGACAAATTAGCACATTTACAAGATGGCACAGGCCGGGGTGGACCCCACACCGCCCTTGTGTGATTGTTATCGCTGCCAGCGCCTTTACCCACTCGGCCACCGCAACCACTTCATTAAAGGTTGAGCAGTGCTCACCCTTATGATGTGTTGCGGTGGCCGAGTGGGTAAAGGCAGCAGTAATTGAGCACACTGTCTTTTCGAGTCCAATGTTTCATGATTAACTGTTCACACTAACAAGAGTAACATGGATTGTTCTATTCTTTTTTCAGTACAATGTGACGATCATGCCGAACCTGCTGGGCCACGATACACAAGATGCCGCCGGACTGGAAGTCCACCAATTCTTCCCGCTAGTCAAAGTCAACTGCAGTCCACATCTCAAGTTTTTCCTGTGCGCGATATACGTACCGGTATGTACGGTGATGGACAGGGCATTGCCTCCGTGCCGCGGCTTGTGCGAAAAAGCTCGTGACAAATGCGAGGGTTTGATGAACAAATTCGGATTCCGATGGCCAGAGAGTTTAAAATGTGATAAATTTCCGACGATTCATGAAACGGATTTGTGCGTCGGTAAAAACACGAGTGATTCCTCGCGTAAACCTGGAAATGGGATCCCAGTAAATCCGGGTAAGGGTAAAGAGAAGGTCAAGGATAAATGGCGGCCTATCAGCGGAGACCCAAACAAACGTCGCCCCGGAATCAATATACCATCGAAGGAAAAGTTGTACAACCACACAACAGTCGTTAAATACTACGATAAGAAGAAGTGTCCGCCGGTAATACTAATCCCCGAACCTATGGGCTATAAATTAAAACTCCACGATGGAAGAGTATTGTCGGATTGCGGCGCACCGTGTAGAGACATGTTTTTTAAAGCTCACGAACGTAAATTTGCGCGTATGTGGATCGGAGTATGGGCGAGTATATGCGCAGTGTCTACATTATTCACCATGATGACGTTTCTTGTGGATATGAGTAGATTCCGTTACCCTGAGCGACCGATTATCTTCCTCTCTGGATGTTATTTCATGGTGTCGTTAGCGTACGTCGCGGGATTTATAATCGATGATGAGGTCTCATGTACAGGACCGTTCAAACCGGACATTTACAAATATCCGAATCTATCAAATGACTCCATGATAAAGGTCGTTACGCAGGGCACTAAAAGGGAAGGATGTACAATCTTATTCATGATGCTCTATTTCTTCTCGATGGCCTCATCCATTTGGTGGGTGATATTGACACTTACTTGGTTCCTTGCCGCCGGGATGAAATGGGGACACGAAGCGATAGAAGCTAACTCTCAGTACTTCCACCTTGCGGCATGGGCCGTACCTGCGATGAAGACTATCGCTATCCTCGCGATGGGGCAAGTTGATGGCGACGTCCTCAGCGGCGTTTGCTACACCGGTATCTTCGAGGTGGATTCGTTACGCGGTTTCATCATCGCCCCGCTCGCCGTGTATCTCCTCCTCGGAACGTCGTTTCTACTAGCTGGATTTGTATCACTGTTTCGTATTCGCACGATCATGAAAAGCGACGGAACGAAAACGGACAAACTTGAGAAGCTTATGGTACGGATCGGTATATTCTCCGTATTGTACACCGTGCCAGCGACAATCGTCATATCATGTTACTTCTACGAGCAATCGTTTCGCCCCACTTGGATGAAAGCGTGGTTTAACCGCTCGTGTAAACTCTACGTTGACAAGACGCATTACAAGTGCGAGCCGGTTGACTTTAACAATCCGTCGCCGCGGCCAGAATTCAATGTTTTCATGATTAAGTACTTAATGAGTGTAATTGTCGGGATTACGTCCGGTTTCTGGATATGGTCGCGGAAAACCGTCGCGTCCTGGCGGAGATTTTATGACAGGATTTTTTCGTTGCGCAGAAACGAAGCAGTCGTATGAAAGCTAAGTACTGTGGATGTATTAGATCTGCCAAAATACGACAACAGTCACGAATTTGGATCTTGAATCAGTGTATTTGTTACCTCAGTTTGTGAATAACTTACGATCTCTCAGAATTTGTTTGATTGTGTTACATTTGGGTTGAATTTGAACTGATGGCAATGACAATGACGTGGGATGTGCTAGAAGCCTAGAACGTATATTCCGTCGTATAAGGTCCGTACGTAATGTACCACACAGTGCACAGTAACTCAGTCGGTAAGTGGATTTAATAAGTATCCAAAGGGAAACATGAACGGCTATTGAACGCACTGCGGCAGCACCGGCACTACATAATTTATAGTCATAATAGTCTACATTGTACTTTACTGTATACTCCTATACATTGTCATGCTTTGACATCGCTGACCATTCTATTACCGCAAAGTGTTGTACCAATTTTTACCACCAGGGTATGAAAAATGCACAGGATCATGTCGCTCAAATTCAATCAAGTACTTTGCAGTAAATTATATTCTCTACAACTCACAGTCTCACAACCTCCACTTTAAAGTTATATCATAGTACCAATTTATGGAAGGAGGGAAGGTGTCCGGATACATTTTGAACCACGACTGAGCCCGTGAGGCGTGAGTACTGATTGTGCAGGATGGCTAGTTGGTTTCCTTAACTCTTTGACTGCCAGGATAATTAATTGCATCTTCTCATGTCGTGTATATTTATACGTCTTTGGCAATCAAGGAGTTAAAATGGCCAAATCTTGTACAAAACTTATTAACTAAAGCAATTTGTTGTGAAGTTTAATATTGTAAATAATATCATGTAAATTTTTAACGTCAGTTTAATAACTTATGAGCACTGTATGTATTCAGGGCGCAAAATTCAGTATAGCACTACGACACAAAGCACGATTATGTCATTATGACAAGGTGCATTTCTAACAGCTGCCCACACAATGTCCGAGGCTACCATGTTCTCTGTCAGGCGAGAGGAATGGCAAAGCGCAAAAGTCGGACTTTGCCTTTTTTCTACGTATACCAGGGCTCGAAATTTTCCAATACAACAGACAATTTGCCGCGCTGTCCACTCTGCTATACGTGAATTTGGGCATAACAAATACATTTGTTTACATAGTGTCCCTTTTATAATGTCATAATTGCCGCGCTGCGCCCCTTTACCAAATTTCGAGCCCTGGTGTACTTTCAAAATTTCAAATATATTTCATCTTCACTAGATTGAGTAGATTCCCAAATGCTAAAAAAATTGTGTCTACAGGAAACATAATTATTACAAAATTCAACTGAGCACTATACATTTTGGGCAATTGATGCGTGAAATATAGTACATAATGCGTCATGTCAGTGCTGACTCCTGAGAACTTTGTTATTTTAATTTTGTTACATGTTCAGCACAGCCTCGCGAAAATGCACCACTAGTAGTCACTGTACCATCAACCGAATCAATGTCTATCAGACATGAACTTGTAAATACATGGTCAGTGGTCACTTCAAATTCGGGGATGTAAAACTTAACGAGATATTAATACCGTTGACCCACACAGAAACGATCTGCCATTAGGATTAAGCAGATAATATCCGCTTATCAGAAAAATCCATGTCGACTCTTCGAGACCGGGGTGAGGGAATATCACATGATAATATGAACAACATGGAACATGGCGGACTAAAGTGGGGTAGTTTTGTTTATGTGTCAACGGTACACAAATATAGTCATGTTAAATTGTTAATGGTATAATTGTAGCATCACTGAACTGAGGTGGTGTGAACTGGGGTGAGGCGAATTGTTTTGATTTGAGAATTGGTGTGTCAACGCCATTAGTTTTGTCAAACTGGTATGCTAATATACTGAAAGAAACTCACCACTTTCAATATTATACAGTCTGTCCCCGAAAAAACGGAAACAGAATGTTGGCATATATTATGCAAATCACAGTAGGTCGCCCCACAAGTGTGATATATCATTTTAAATGTACGATCATCAGCTTACCTAATATGTATCAATCATTTCGGTCAGATTTGTTTTTAGTGAGATATGGGCAAAAATGTGATATCTACTCAAAATTAGCAAAGTTGAAAAAACGAAATTTTGAGTAAACCTCACGTTTCTTCCTATAACTCGCCAACAACAAATCCCACTGAAATACTTGATAAAACGTTGGAAAGCTGATGGTCGTACCTTTAAAATGATATATCACACCTATGAATCCCCTTGCCAGATAATATTATAATATTGGAAAGTTGAAAAAATATATTTCAAGTAGACCTAAAGTTTTTGCCTATAACTAGGAAAATACAAATCGACCGAAACGCTTGATAAATCGCTGAAAAGGTGATGAACGTACCTTTAAAACGATATATCACACTTGTGGCCCAGCCTACTGAGATCTGCATGCACTATGTAGACATTCTGTTTCCGTTTCTTCTGCGACAGACTGTATAATATTGAAAGTGGTGCGTTTCTTTTTTGACCAGTATATACCACCAACTATAGTCAAGGGATTATTATGTATGTAGTCAGTTTCACCATTATTTCCGCCAGTTTCGTTGCACAGAGTAACATAGCTGTGTTCTATAGGATATGGTATAAGAAAATAGAATTTTGTGAATGTCGGATTACAAATACCGATAGGTAGTAAAAAGCACAACTTAATGAATAATGATGCGCAATGGTGCGTACTGCGGCGGATGGTGCGTACTGCGTACACTGGCATTCCATACGGACCAAAGACACACCTGCTTGCCGCAGACCATTATAGCTCTCGCTTGATTACCATTACTCAACATGGCATCGTTAGAAAAAGAACTCTCTGTGTGACAGAAGAAAATTATAAACTATGAAAACGTAATCTCCACAGCCACTGGCATGTTTAAAATGTCACCAAGCCAATTTAATGTTGACAAAATGATATAAGCTGTATTTGGCATAAACAGTAGTTGTCAATAAACATAACATACACCTAGTATAGTGAGGTTATTGTGGAAATTATAGGCTAGTCATAAAGCGGACATTTCTTTTTTTGACTAGTATATATGACTACAGTCAATCCGTCAATCTATGGCTCCGGCCACTTGTCAACATCTTGGAACACGAAAGAACAGGACACAAATGTGGAATAAAAGAAGCTCTATATATATATTTGAATGTGGTATGCTACATTTTCAATTATTACACTTTAGTGACAACTGACAAGATCGACCGTTCCGTCATTGTAACAATGTGCTGTGGGATATAACCAAAACATATACTTGCTTAAAAGGAATATTGTCTACTTTCCCGCTATAGTACTAGAGCAATGGGTGGCGGAAAATCATGAAATATTTCCCCCCGATTTTTTTGTCGAAAATCTAAATTTGGTACAGAAATAATAATTTGCTCAGTATACGACATTGTATTTGGAGCAAAACACCGGCATCCTTAATTTGGTGGCCGTCAAAACCTCGACCGTGTTTGCATGCTTATTTAAATTGTCCAGAGCCATAATCCCCAATCAAAATACACCCACGACAAACGTCTATCAATTCCTGATACACAGATATCAACATTATAATAATTGGTCACTTATGAGTCAAGAAATATCCATTTTAATATATAGGTAGGTGAAATACGTTTTTACGGAAAATTCGTTAAATGCGGAAGTCGCAGGACCCTTACTTTTCATTTTTTTGGCAAAAATGAAATCAGGGTGATGTACTAATTGGGAAATGATGTTGTTAAGCTATAAAAACAAACTTTCATAGGAGTCAATGGCTGATTTATTCAATTTTGACCTCTCCCTTTTTGAGAAAAAATAAATATTTAGTTTCGCGTGAATTTCAAGAACAAGCTTTACTCTATCTATATATTTTAGGCTAATCATATATTCCAAATAATGTTATTTTGTTTCAGTGGTTTGTTGAAGACTAGTAACAACTCTCATGTCCAGATCAAAAACATCACTACATACTCGGGCAAGGCGTACGTCCACTTCTACAGCGATGCAGCATATATTGTTGATGGATTCAATCTCACCTATAGGTACATTTATTAGTGATGTATCATATACAATTCTAATTGACCAACTTTGTTGTGCCATCTTAATGGTAAATCCATAGATTCCATACCACAATTTGCGGTGGCCTAATATTTATGACCATATATGTAGAAGACATGTATGGCTCTCGAAACAGCTTTCGAATTCGAGTAACATTAAAATTTAGGCCATGTCATAAATTTAATAAATTAAAACCTCTATGGAATGTGTATTAGCAGGTCCTGAATCTTAAAGACACGATAAGCCCAATCAGTCATTCATTCATTCAAAATATAGTAGACTAGTATACAGTAAGTATACTTCTTACATGGTTACCAACTTACCAATATGTAACGATTCATTATAAACCTTTATAAAATTATAAGTTACTAATTGGTAGATTGTAATTGATTATATTCAGAAAGAAAACCGAGGTAATATAAGTTGTAATAACTATATAATCTTTCAAAATAATGGGCGATGGGGAAACCGGAGAAAACTGGATAAAACCAACACATGTAGGCATCATGTATTCCTACCATAATTTCAACAGCAGGAAGAGTACAGTAGAATTCCTACAAATGCTATCCAGTTCCCAGATGCTTAATTTAGCCATTGAACAAGTGGATAGGGTAAGTTGACTAAGTTCCTTGTCCAAGGGAACGCCAGTAACTTAGTAAAAATTCCAAACTAAGTTTTTCTCAGATCGCAAGCCAGTACTCTTATGATCTTATCGCTTCTCCCTATTTAAAGTTATTTTGATTTAATTGTCTTAATAAATTTGAACAAAAAAAATGGTGTCCTATTTAACAGGTTTAGCGGATGTAGTGAGCCATGCACAAGTAACGCCGAATGTATTGACAACAAATGTGTGTGTACACCGGGGTGGTATGGAGAAAGGTGTACGAAGTACTTGTGTACGTCAAATTGTACACTCAAAGAATGTACACATAGTCCTGAGTGTGTATGTGCTTTACAGCCTGACAGTGAGTCTATTTAGTGTAGTTTTGTACTGTATATATACTACCAAATATGTGTGTACACCGGGGTGGTATGGAGAAGGGTGTACAAAGTACGCGTGTACGTCAAATTGTACACTCAAAGAATGTACACATAGTCCTGAGTGTGTATGTGCTTTACAGCCTGATGGTGAGTCTATTTAGTGTAGTTTTTATAATGTACTGTATAGATACTACCAACTATGTGTGTACAATGGTGTGTTATGTAGAAGGGTATACAAAGTACGCGTGTACATCAAATTGTACGCTCAAAGAATGTACACATAGTCCTGAGTGTGTCTGTACATATAGTTTTTTATAGTAGATAGAAGATGCTACGAAATATCTGTGTACAATAGTGTGGTATATGTGTGTACATCAAATTGTACACTCAAGGAATGTACACACAGTCCTGAGTGTGTTTGTACTCTACAACCCGACAGTGAGTCTATTTAGTGTAGTTTTTATAATGTACTGTATAGATACTACAAACTATGTCTGTGCAATGGTGTGTTATGGAGAAGGGTGTATGAAGTACGCATGTAGACCAAATTGTACACTAAAGGAATGTACACATAGTCCTGAGTGTGTATAAACTGTTTCACAACTATGTATCTAATGCTTATAATATAATGAATTTTATATATAGGGACACATTGAAGTAGCGTACACAAGTTGTCATTCCATTGAATACATCGTCTCTGACTACACAGAACGAAAGGTATTTTCCCTACAAGATACAAGAAAGGTAAATTTACATTATTTGGTACGTGTAATGAGTTCGGAAGGTGAAATAACCGATAAAAATATGTTAATAAGAATTATTTGATAAAATACTCGCATTACAGCAGGCAAATCAATCACAAAATTCTCCACTTGAATCAAAAAACAGAGTAAAAAGTCACTGGAACATTCAAACATTCAATGAGGTCATGATTTGCTATTCATTTTTAAAAGGATTGTCACATTCTTTACAGATTTCAGGTTTAATTTAGTTCGTACAGTGTATTAAACATCCCCGGTATGTACCTATAAATTAATCATATTATACGATTTGATACATATTTGTGAAACAGTCTGTATGTACTAATACCCAAGTGGGTTATCAGAGCTTATTCAGACACTATTATAGCAATCCTAAACAATTACTATGACAAAGTTGCATTTCTTGAAATCTTAGATAATCATGCTTCTTTCATAATCTAATGTTTGTTTTATGCATTTAAACTCGGTCAATATTTAACAAATTTCACGAATATTGGTAACACTATATACTTTTTTCCTAGGAGACCAAAGTTAAATGGAATAACTCTGTATTTGGAATCAGTGTTGCAAGCTCTTTTCAGAGACACCTCAAATGCTTAAGTGCAATTAAAATTATGAATTCAGGAATCTGTCAATCAGAGATCAGATTTAAGTAAGCCAACAAGTCTAACTTTAAGCCTTTTGAGGCACCCCTGGATGGTTTATTTTAAAGCCAAACACCACCATGTACCAAAAAACCAAAGAACACCCAACAATTTGAAAAAAAACTGTCTTGAGGGCCACCCTAAATGGTGTCTGCCAGGCGACAGGCAGGCATTTTGGATCACATTATTGTATTGTCATATACAACCTTGCGGGGATAGTTCAGTTTGCCAAGCCTGTAAAATTGGTACTGATCCGTGAATAAACACGGGTTGTGTATAGGTCGGGAAGTAAAGCCGTGAATATAATTATTATATAATTATACATTGTAAAGGGATCAATAGTTTGTTCGAAGCCCTGCTCATGTCTACCCTCGCAGAGGCATGATGTAAGACCGACATTTGGCGGATCGTGAGGTCCGAAAATGGGACATATAAATGTCACACTTTACTTTATTATTTTTGTTACCTTACCTCTATCTTCAGCATCGCTATAACAGGCCAACTGCATCATATCATATTCCTCCGAGACATCCTCACACCCTCGCAGTCGCACCAACACTTTACGCGCATCTTCCAGGCGACCATTTTGAATCAGCCATCTTGGAGATTTGGGAAGAGCGAGAAAGCCAAAAAGTTGGATGATTGAGGGTAATGCTGCCACACCCAACATGTACCTGCGGGCGGGGGGGAGTGAGTCAGTCAAATGTTTGGGAAGAGAGAAGCTAAAAAGTTGGATGAGTGAAAGGAGGGCTGGCACATTCGATTCCGATTGATTAAGTAATAAGTGTACCAGTTGAATGATGAAATATGCAGATACATAGTTCAGTGATAAGCATTACATGTTTCTCACAATGCAAGTCATTCAAACCACCCCAGTGCCAAATCTATCAAAACGGATATAGCTTCAACCGTTTCAACGGTTTATATGCGCACACAGAACATTAATATTTATTCAAGTAAAATAATGCATCACATTCCTACACCATTTGTGTTGTTATCTCTCAAAGGTTTTAATATGCAGCAACATACTCCAAGTCTAAGCAAAATCGCACAGCCTCACTCCGCATTCCCAATGCTTACTCCATCTAAGAAGAATACGCATGATTTTGTATCCATTTCTACAGCTGAAACAACACGGACAGTCACGTGATCGTGAGATATCTCCATGACTAGAACAAAAAAAATACTGTGAAAAGGTAAACAAAATTATTGTTCCAGTCCAATAACTTGTAAACTTCAGTAAAGTATACTAAAGCTGTGCACATCAACCTCCAGCGGTGGAGTGGCGCAAATGTAGCGCAATGGACTGCAGTACGAGAGGTCCCGGATCGAATCCCAGCCAAGACCTAAAATATCGACTGTGCATATTCAGAAGGTTGTGCGATATTATAAAGGGCAAGTGCAAGTTAGCGCACAATTAGCAGCACCTGCAGTATTGCACGGTCATGTATTGTAAACTGACATATGCGACGTAAAAATGTGACACTTTACTTTTTTACTTTATTATCTTTTGACACTAATACTTTACTGACCGTATAATGTATTACCCCATACCTCCAACCATTGACCGAGTCATAGCTGAAGGCCCCTGAAGGATACCTGATGAGGCAGTGATGACGTATTACCCCGGCCCTACCTCTATCTATTGACAGTCATTGCATTCATTGCAAGTTTACTATTAATTATGTATTACCCCTACCTCCAACCATTTACTGAGTCATAGCTGAATGCCCCACTCACGAGACTTGCAATGAACTGTCCCCCGGTGACGAACATGATGTTTACGGTTACCATGGTACCGCGGATATTGGCGGGTGAGCACTCTGCGAGGTACATGGGTGTCGTCATGGATCCCAGCCCTGAAACATTAGGTCAAAGATGCAAAGAGCAGTAATGAAAAATTCAGACAACAAAGAAATTTGCTCACCACAGCTTTCGTACGACGTCCATCACACTTCTTCAGTGACTGCTTGGATACACACTAGTCATGTGACTTCTGGCCATGAACTGTCCCCCGGATTTGGTTACCAGGGTACCACAGATGTTCGGGGGAGAGCACTCCGCAAGGTACATTGGTGTCATCAGTGATGATTATAGTGTTCTATTTTTTGTTGCATTAACATTTTACAGTGACATATACTACAAAGCCTCCATAGTAAGAAATACAGCACTTCGTAAGGCAGTATCCCATTGTAAAACGGTAGAGATCACTCAGAAATTTTGTGATGTACTTCGGTCTAGAAGTGAAAACTGATAATCCTTTAATCCTTATTCTCAACTCAGTCAACAGGAGCCGAATACTGAACGTGAAGTTGATAAGGGTAGACCGATATTTCATGAAACTTTAGCTTAATAAGCTTCAACCAAAGGTGTAGAATTTCTAACCAAATATTATTCAGGTAAATTTTAGACCTGAATATATGACCATAACACATGGTGAATTGAACATTCGGCTGATCCCTAAACTAAAACAAATGTAATAATACTGTACATAGGCTATACTCTATAGCATAGAGAGAAACATGATACCAGAAATACTAACACTATTAGTAATAGACACCGGTCACATCAAAATTCCCACAATGACTAATAGTACAAATTGTACATTGTACAACTATGTATTTGCTGAAATTGTGTGTTTTAGACTACCAGGTTCAGTAGCTACTATATTGTATATCAAAACTAACCTACAGCAATACCCACAAGAGTTCTCCCCACAAGCAATATCCACACGTGATTCGATATCGCCATGGTGATCGTCCCGGCAACGAACATAAAACTTGACACGATTATCGTGATTTTACGTCCACAGTAATAATTGATGACTCCCCCGCCGAGAGACATAAGTGCAGCCGCACCGACTGTCACGCTCACCACGAGTTCTTGCATAAAGGAGGAGAGACCGAATTGTTTACGGATCTGGAGGATCGCACCTGATATCACGCCGGTGTCGTAACCAAACAGAAAACCGCTGATGGCCGCGAGGACGGTGAGGAGGTAGATTGTACACGTTGCCATGGCGTTGGTGTGTTGCTATGATGTTTTTTGTATTCTACACAGTGAGTTATTATATAGTGAAGAGGTAGATTTTACATGTCGCCATGGTGTTGGTGAGTTGCTAAGGCGTTATAGTTTAGTATTTTGCACAAATTTATAATTAAATTCACACTTCACACTATCAGAAACGACGAGACTGGCCTTAGTGGTCCTGTTTCACTTCTTAAGGAAGACTTTAGGTAGATTGACGGTGGAATCGGGTGGATTGCTATGATGTTGTTTTAGTATTCTGCATAGGGAGTTATTATATAGTGAGAAGGTAGATTGTGCATGTTGCCATGACGGTGGATTGGACTGTTATATTTTTAGTATTCTGCACAGGGAGTTATTAAACAAACCAATTTATAATGAAATCAATATGTATGTGCTTAGCTTGTAGAGGCAACAAAGGACAGCAATGTTTGTAACATGTGTTTGGAATACCCTGGACTCATCTATAGGCTACTCCTGTGTCACACTGGTCATTAGGCCTATTCATTACGCACAACGATACTTGCTTCGGTGAAGTTGCGTCACATAAAGTCTTAAGAATCCTGTGCTGTATTTTAGAAGATGTCGACTTTTGTCTCGATGATTTGATGAACGTGTATGATGCAACAAAACGAGTTCCTGCAACCGTCTTGTCTTTCGTACTGGACTGAAAAAGTAACACAAAGTACAGCATATGCCTTGAGTGTGAAGTAGTTGCTAATGTAATTTAGAGCAATCCTGGGTCACTCACACTGCACCACCTGGACAGGACTGTACAGTGACAGTCTACAGTAATTTTGTACACCTGCCGGGCTGTTTACTTTACGTGGCCTGTTCTTGGCTTAAATTTATTGGCACAAATTCAGAAAGTGAAAATAATAGACCGATTTCGCACAGGCGGCTGACAGGTTCGAAGCGGACCGGAAATTGCGAAATTCTGAGGAAATACGGTAAATACGCAGATTTCCGTTAGTGGAAATAAGAATTTCCATTACATTAGTGGAAATAAGACGGGAAATGTTTGTATATGTCCAATTGGCCGCTCGCTGGATGAAAAACTTAGAACATGTCTGCCAACAATCCATGCCAACCATGCATTGTAACTGTTGTCTTAGTCTTATTGGTATAGTGTATTCCTCTTTGTTAGAGTATTGTCACACTTTAACTACGTGACATCATCTAAAACTGTCATGCGTAAACTTAAGTTAGAGATTTCTTTAAGTGCGAGATTACTCTTAAACTAGGACTGCAGTTAAAATGAATTTTTGGTATGTTGTAGTGTATACTATTACAAAATATGTGCAGTTATTTTGATGTTTCTAGGACCCAATTATCGTTAGTTATTGGCTTATTGCCCTTATTGAGGTTATTGCTCTAATTTAATTTTTTTTCTAGTCACGTTTGTCTAGGTCTATGTTTGTATCCTGACGTGGACTTCTTTGAAGTGTAGTCGCCAGCATTTCAAACGGTCGGTCCAAAA
>WNLI01145569.1:0-10047 GCA_025802215.1 Wirenia argentea
CTTAGGCAATGCGAGATACGGCCGAACTCACTGACAAGGCAAATCAGTTGGAGTTGATGTAGCTGTAAATATTTTCTTTTCTGTTTCAGGGGAAATACAATGAGGGATAAGGCTGAACTGACAGACAAGGCAGAAGAGTTGGAATAGTCTATATACATGGTTATTGTCTCTGACTCTTTCTTGTCAGATAATTATCACCATGTAATGTAAGCTGTAAATGTTCTGTTTTCAGGGGAAGTACATCGAGGCAATGAGAGATAAGGCCGAACTCACGGACAAGACAGTAGTCTTATATTGTCTCGCATGGTTATTGTCTAGTAAACCATGAACATTTCTTGTCGGTTGATTGTTGTCACATCAAGTAAGCCATAGCTATTTTCATTTCTGTTTCAGGGGAAGTACACCGAGGCAATGCGAGATAAAGCTGAACTCACAGACAAGGCAAATCAGTTGGAGTTGTCTATGATGTAGCCGTAAATATTTTCTTTTCTGTTTCAGGGTAAATACACTGAGGCAATGAGAGATAAGGCCGAACTCACGGACATACCAGAACAGTTGGAGTAGTCTATATAAAACCTCGCATGGTTACTGTATTGTCTAGTAAACCATGCACATTTCTTGTCGGCTGATCGTCCCCATGTCAAGTAACCCCTAAATTTTCTGTTTTCAGGGTAAATACACTGCGGCAATGCGAGATAAGGCTGAACTGACAGACAAGGCAGAACAGTTGGAATATCTCGTGACTCAACTGCAGGGAGAGGCTGATACTATTGGTGGGTATTACATAAAGGTAACGTAAGGTATTGGATTTGTAATTTTATTAGAAAAAATAAATCAACCACCCTTTCAAGTTATAATTCATTTTTTCCAGTAACTTACTTTTCGAAACAGTAAACATTTCTGTACCCACCCGCTAACCGTGGTACTAAACTGAATGATCCACAAGGCTGTCACATTTGAATCCAGTTTGTTATCTTCTTAAACTACAGGAAATCGGGTGCGCAGCCGGAAATTGAAAGCGTGTCCAATATTTATTTCAGGTCAGGTTTTCCAAGCATTCACAGGTCGCTTCCTTGATGCCGTGTTTTGCCATCTTGTATCCCAACCGATGAATGAGGATGGTTGCATAGTCCATAGTGATGGTATGATCCACCTGTAGAATCTGTGTGTTGGGTGGATGGCACAATTGTATGTGTCCATTTAACTTGGCTTGTTGTGCATGAGTGAAACATGCATTGGGAGCACCCATGAAGCACCGCGTGATGTATCACGCTAGTTTGCCTGTAGGTCGTTTACTAATTTGTTCCATATTGATAATATGTAATTTGCTGGTTTAGTGCTGGTTGTGTTCGAAGATGCCCATAAAGCAGTCATACACACCTGCTACTTAAGGGATGATGACGCATGTAAAGGCGTGATCTGGCTGGTTCGTTTTGAGATTTGTCCACCTTTTTCTTCGCCATCTAAAACACCCATTTTTACCAGTTTGTGAAAGAGAATTGTTTGGTCTGTAATACGTCCTCCCTGCCTTGATAACATACAGGTTTCCCCAGATGATCACTACTCCATGAACATGAGTTCCACAAGCCTCGACTCGCCTTCACAGTTTGTAACTATTTGAAAAGACCAGATTAATATAATTATACTTCGTTATTATAAGATATTTATGTTTCCATAGGTGTATAGCCTACATATCGCTGTACCACCATGATTTTTTGGGTTTTTTAAAGTGTTTTAAACACGTTTAAAACACCATGTTTTAAAACAATGTTTAAAAACAAAACATCCCTGAATATGTCATTGTCTCTCTCTCCCTAGGTGAATACATATCGCTGTACCACCACCAACGAGCACTACTCCAACAACGCGAGTACCACAAGAACGAGTACATCACACAACTGGCCAACGACCGCTCAGATTTACAGGTATGTAATGCAATAATTGCTTTATGGAATCACTGTGTAAATTTGTAATGGTTAAAGCGTCCGCCTTTTACCCGAGAGGTGTGGGTTTGAGGCCGTTACTAACAGGGATTTTTCTCGGGCCTTCCACCCACATTTGCGACACACGTCACACGTACAGTCATGGCAACGTGGACAGATGTGAAAGTGTGTTTTTTATTTACTCCACTTGATGTCACTCCTGATAACGGAGATTGATGCTCTGTTAATTTCACTATTTCCAAAATCACCATTATTTTTATTAAAATATAATAGCCTAATAATAGTAATGCCGGTAGTTTTAGTCATTTGACTGACTACGATCGTCGATCACTCAACGAGTGAGACATATAAATGCATGCACGATATATCAACAGCAACATGTAGTAGGTCATGGCACAATCAACCTATGAACATTGAACAGTTACAGTCTAAAGTGACTAAAAGTGAGTTGGTGGAGATACCGGAGAACACATGATGTGGGCAGGCTGTTCATTCTTCCATGACTCGAAGACAGCAGGAAGAAACCAGCAGAATACCTACGAAAGCTAGCCAGTCCCCAGCTGCTCAATGTTGCCACTGAACTAGTGGAGGCAAGCAGATAAGTTTCTTGCCCAAGATAATTACAGAAACACAGGGAAAATGTCACAAAGGTTTGCCGTGGCCCTCTACCACCACGCTACTAAAATATAAGTAGGGTCATGGCAAGGCAGTGCCTTGAAGACACTGGTACGTCGATAAACCCAGAAATGTTGTCGATTTTTATCCAGAAATTAATATTGGGTACACCTTGCTCCATGTACCAGCCAGGCAGCCATGTGCATGTGAGAGTCGGAAAATAACCTGCGATCAGGGTTGCAACGTTTAAAACAATCGTTTAAAACATGACGTTTTAAACATGTTTAAAACACATGAAAAAAATGTTTAAAACAAACCAAAATTTCAACAAATATTTGGAAAATTTGGACTTTTGGGGTATTTGTAAAGTCGTTTAGAGCACATTTGTGTGCAACAAAATGTACGGGTGTCCAATTTTGTGTCATCATTTTGTATCATGCACTTGTCAGTGTTTCGATGACAGCGTGTCGCCATTCTTGTCTGTCACGGGTTAGAGTTCTTGCATCCCCGTTGTTCATACCCATCCAAGTTTTTTACATTGTCTGTCCAAGTCATGCGTTGGCGACCGCGAGATCTTTTACCCTCGACATTCCCCTCTAATATTGTTTTTTCTAAACTGTATGAAACCCGAGACCCCATCCAAAGCACTCTTCACAGGGCTACGTCAAGGCAAGTAAAAAAAACCCTGTTGAGTATGATTAAAGTGTATAGCTATCTACAGTCACTGCAACTGTGACAAATGCCGCACAGCAATCAATGAATATTACCGAGTGTATTACAGACATCATTAGCATCACAATACTGTTGGATATGATTCCCCGTATAATACGCTACCCTCGAGAAAATGTGGCACCCACAGCTTTTCCCAACGCGCTGTTTCCGCACTGTTTCCGGTACAATTAATTAAATTACTTCGAACACTGCCAACTGCCTTCGTGCTCCCAGTATGGCATCAGTATTTCTTACAACGAATGCTTTGGGTTGTGCTATTTTCTACAATTGACATTTGGTTGTGTGTGACTTTAGATTGAGAAGAGATTCATTGTGTTGGGATCGTAATAATTTACGAGTTCTTATAAGCTCATAAACTTTAGGAAAATCATACCTAAAGTCTACAGTTTCGACCATTGATAAAGATAATCATGCTTGATGGTCGAAAATGATGGTCGAAAATGTCGACTCAATTTAGGTATGATTTTGCTAAAGTTTACGTGTTGAGCTTATAAGAACTTTGTAAATTATTGTGACTTTAGATGCCATTATATCTATTGATAAGGTCAAAGCTTGACAGAGCGGTACGTATCTCATCTCCTGTACGTTTTCAGCAATGAACAAAACGCTTATCATTATCATCATCAATACGTAGTCCCAAATATGCACAGCTTTCTATAGATGTCTAGCTATATATGATCAATTAACCTCATATACGGATTCCCAATTTATCACTGTCACTCAACTTCAAGTTGTCGGGATCTCAATTTGTCTTATCTCGTCCTACTTTATAGGCCCACACAATTATGTGTTACACAACGCGATGTCGATTCGTCGCCGCACGATGTCGATTTGTCGCTGCACGATGTCGATTTGTCGCTGCACGATGTCGATTCGTCGCCGCACGATGTCGATTTGTCGCTGCACGATGTCGATTCGTCGCCGCACGATGTCGATTCGTCGCCGCGCGATGTCGATCTGTCGCTGTATCCAGACACATAACATTATTGTATTGTGGAAGATGAGATGTAGGTCTATGCATTTAGAATCGTCAAATCGTGTCAATTGGCGTAAAGACTGCCTCGCTTACGCAATTTGGCCACGAAATGATAAAATTTGGTAGACAGACTATAAAGCGTACAATTGTCTACTGTCTGTAGGTGTGCGTGCGGAGCTTCATCCGAGTCGATTTAGCCGACCGCGTGAGTGATTGACCTACAGATTTAATGAACAAAATAACCGTACTTTACTCCTAAGTCGATGACCACTGATCGTTACCCCTTGGAAGGTGTATGGTTTAGGGGACACTATAATGGGCTAATGTATAATATTGTGTTGGTCGGTCTAGACCTATAAGATCTTCCACGTATTTCCTTACATTCTGCACGATTTTGTTCACTATTTCATCGAAACATGCAACGCTATCTTTTGGGTCAGCGTTTACCCCGGACCCAAATCAGTCTATAGTAGCCTAAATAGTTTTTCAAGTTGTAGTTTTTTCTTCAGTTTTTTCATATTTTGCACTTGTTTGTTGGTTAGATCTTTCACCTTATCGTGCATGTTCTTCATTTCATAACGTTGTTCAAATTCTTCTATTTCATCGCATCTGTCGTTGTACCATTCGTCTTTAGCTTTTTTACACATTTTCTTTATTTTTCGGTCAATGATTTCATAATCGGGTGTATTTAATTTTCTCCTCCTTTCATCCATAGTGGCTAGAATTTCTGCAGTCATCCATTGCTTGTGTTTCTTCATGGTCTTTTTCGGTAACGTTGCCGTTGCTGCGTCCTGGATACTTTCCTTTAGGTTGTTCCACTTTTGTTCCACTTTGGCCATATTCTCCTCGATTTGTTCCCCACATTCTTCTTGTAGCATAAGGTATCGGTTTTTTACATGTACTGAAAATTTGTTTTTGTATTCTTCTTCTTTTAGCATGTCTAAATCTAAACGTTCTTGTTTCTTGGCTTTCTTTGGTATTTTGAGTTTCATTTTGAGTTTAGAGACGAGTAGAATGTGGTCGGAGTGGATGTCGGCGCCAGGGTAGGTGTGCACGTTCTTCACGCTGTTTTTGTATCTGTCCTTTATCATGATATAGTCAATTTGGTTGCGATATTTGTCACCAGGGCTTTTCCACGTGTATAGTCTCCTTTTCGCTTGGGTGAAGAAAGTGTTCATGATCACCATTTGTTCCTCTTGACAGAATTCAATTAACCTGTCCCCCCGGTCGTTTCTGGTGCCGAGGCCATAGTCGCCTACGACGTCTCCCCATTTTCCACAGTCCAATACAGTATTTAATTATTCACATGTGACTTCAATTTATTGTTTGCAATTTTATCCTAGCTCTCTCTGCAGTGATTTTGTCGCTGTTGACTTTCACGTGCTCGCCCAAGATGCTAGAAACTTTGGCGAGTGGTGACCCTTGACTGTATGATATTTGTCCAAATGTCTGGCATCATGAATCGTATGTGTGTATAGACGACATATTTATCTAAAAAAGGTGAACATAAAACTAAAGTGTCACATTTATTCATTGCACCTTTGGATCTCTCCCTATCTGGCTAATGTCAGTTTACAATACGTGGCCGATTGACCATACTAGGCTGCTAAAGCGCGCCAGCATGCGGCTTGCCCCTTACAATAGCATACAGCCTTCCTCCCAAAATAATGCTTATAAATTCGATCCAAGGAGAATATGCACTGACTACAGTCATCGGATCGGCTGACCTATCCCGCAAAGTGACCACTGACTGTCATTGCTGAACAACATTACTGCGCCGCTTTGTGGACTGGAAATCTCGAGATCGCGGTGTTTGTGTAATAACTATTACATATTTTTTCCTACATTTGTTTAACAAAAATTATTATTTTCTCTTTTAGTTGATATAAATTTTATTGAAAAATATTTAATTATACAAAATATAATTACAATAATACAAAATGTATTTTTTTCTGTCAGGAACACCGGTACTGTGAGTATGAACCAGATGTCGGGATAACTCTATATTATGACATTAAGGAACACCAGAAGTACTTCGATATCAAAACTCGGATGGATGACGGGGGTGGATTACTCGAGGCTTACATAAAAATCGAGGCAGTAATGCGTAAGTTCCCATAACCATACCATGGATTAATGACAATACAATAATTAGTAATGAAAAGTGTTACATGGGGAATGTGCGAAGACTGAAGATTCTCGTGGGCACATCCGCTGATCCGGGTTCTTTATCTTATCTCCTTTGACAATTACAGAAATTACAGGGATGATGCCAGACAATTTATTTGTCATTGTTTTATCACATCACTTAGTGAGGTCACAACTATTATCCAATCCCTAGGTCAGGCTAGGTGCTCAATTTAGCCAGAAAGGTTTGCCGCTGCACATGCTTGGACAGGGACCCCGGCATCTCTAAGCAATCACTCTACCACTGTGCTACTGTCCCTGGTGGTATGTGTGTGTGTGTGTTACCAAGGCATGTAGGTAATTTACGCCCCGGCAAGCCGTTTCGGACCACATGTTCTCAAAGTACACATCTTACGATCCTCAAATTGAGATAGCCAAAAAACTCCCTAAAAAAGGGAGCATGGTCCATCTGAACCCCAAAGGCATCCAGACCATCTATGAACCGTTTACAGGAAAGAAAGAGAAACATTAGTCAGCATATATATTATACATGCCAACAGAACTCCCCATACCCCTCCCCTACAGTCCCTTATAGGAAGGGGGATTTTTATTCACATCAGTACATAAGTCATTTTATCCATCTATATGTTTTTTACTGAAACTGTTTCGATAAAATATTGAGTAGACAGTAGACACCAAGGGTAAAGCTTCTGTTGTGCCGAAACTTTATATAAGTTTTGGTTCGGTAAATCCATGAATTTTACCGAAACTTCTTGAGTTTCGGTTTAGTTTCGTTATAGTTTCTGAAAAATTTCTGAGTTTCGGTATCATTTTGATTGGTTTCTGGGATATTAGAGATATAGTTTCAGGAAATATTATAGTTTCGGTAAAATTCTGGTATAGTTTCGGAAGAAATTTTAGTTTCGGTTCGGTACAGTTTAGGTACAGATTTGTTTCGGTAGCACGGGTTTCGGTATAGTTTTGGTAAAAATTCAAAATCTGGGTTCGGCACAACCCTAATCTCACACCCTCCATATTTCAGGTGAAAAGGAAGTAGATGACTCCAGCTCCTCTTCGCCTGGTATCACAGTCGGCATGACGGTAGCCATGGTGATCGTCTGTCTTTTTGTTATCGTGGTGTTTGTGATTGTGGTGCGTGCAAGACGACGCCGTGGTCTACAGCAGGGTAGTGTGATTACCTCAGCACAATGTACACAGATGGCCAGCTACCCTCAACCAGGTATGCTGTACTTTTTTGTTTTTAATTATTTGTTCTCAAAGCATGTACCTAGGATAGCTAATTTATGTGAGCATCTTACGTTCTCGGAGCCATTTGTATTCATTGTTATCATGGTGTTCGCGATTGTGGTGAGGGCCGAACTGCACAAATTTTCCTTTGTGTATCAACTCTCATGCGGAGATCTAACCAGACTCCTGTCTCCGAGTTGGTTCGGAGTTCTCGACTTCGGTGGCTTGGACACGTGTTACGGATGAGTGACGAACGTATACCCAGAAGGATCCTGGACTGGATCCCTGGGGGCCCCCGGCGCCGACCTCGAACCAGGTGGGTGGATGTGGCTGATGGATCTTCAGATTCTATGGATGAGGTAGTGAGAAGAGCCCCGGACCGGGCTAATTGGCGGTATATGGCCGGCCCGATGAGAGCCTTCGGCTCTCAAACCGGTTACCGATGATGTTGATGATAAGTTAAAGTGTTACTGTATACCTTCATAGTATAATTTGTATGTACCATGGTACACACTAGTACATACAGCTGAGCACCTTGGCGCGTAAAAGATATACGATGATACCGTATGTGGTATACCGTGAATGCACGAGGCTAGTTTTTAGGCTTAGTTGTATGCCTATACTAGTGTGTACCATTGTACATAGAAGGTACAGTATACTATGTAGGCACAGTAACACTTTAAAATGAAATTTTATAAATGAACGATCCTAAACAGTTAAAACTTTCTCGGCGTAGATATAATTGCTGTTCTTTTGTGAATTTCAGGCGATGATGACCTGTTCCTGAACCTGCTGAGATGAGGGACGTTGCCTCACTTGAGATGAGTTGCCTCACTGCGGTGTACAGCGTCGGCGAGTGTGTACTGTGTAATCTACTGTATAGTGTTGCGAGTTTGCGACGATTGAACTACCGTACTTGATCTTTTCGTGATTATACTGAATCTGTGTCAAAAGTTACCCCGTTTGAAAATTGTCCCTCGCAGTTATGGCTTTTAATAAATCTAAGATGGCGCCCAAGATGGCCACTAGAAAAATAAGCTGAAAATTACTATTTGCCAACCGATATTCTTCGAAATAGTCTCCAATTGAGGGAGGGGATCTACTACATTCATGCATACTTGCAAAATTGTATCCACATAATTTTATTACTTTTTGTTTAACATCGCATTAATTTTGAACCATACTTTTAAGACTACGTTTTCCTATAAATTAGACATTATATTATGATTTATTGTATTCTGACAAACGGAAAGATTTAATAAATTCCATCCGAGTTATGATGGTTTGAAATAGGCTAATTAGCGTGGTCATATTTTCCCGCCAAAAATGTCTCGTTTTGAATTTGACAGGTATGACATCATACATGGGACAATGTGTACACCCACAAAACTGCTAAAATGTCAACACTCCAGCAAGGTAGGCCTATATATGATAGTGACCATTTTCGCTTATACATTTTACAAAATTTAATGGCTAAACCGAAAAAATGACAAGAGCATATTTTCATACTACGGTTATAACTTATAACTTTAGACAGTGAAATGCAAAGTATACTGGTCTAAAAAGAAATGCGCCACCTATAAAAAATTTAATATTGAAAGTGGCGTGTTTCTTTCTTTGACCAGTATATATCGGAATAGATGCAAACTGAAATTTGAATACTATGTTGTTGGGCAACATAACACGACATGTTTGCATCTATTCCGATATATACTGGTCCAAGAAAGAAATGCTACATTTCTGGTTTCATGTTAGGTTACACATAATGTTATGTTACAGGCTATATTATGTCATACTTTATTAATAATTTATTTTCTACTGTAGCTAAAATAAATAAGATGGGCTAGCCTACTTCAATGTAGGCATTATTCAATATAATACGGAATAATAATATACAGTACAGTACGGCTAAATATGAAATTACTACTGTATAATGTAATAAAACATTAATTTTAGCCTATAGCCTACGTATTATAATCTATCAAAATTAGTTCGAACTAAAAACGACTAAACTGCGACGACCTAATCAAAAGTGTCAATATATATCAGTTAAAAGTGTTATACGGTATTGTGAAATGCGTACAGCAAATGAATTCAATTCAGTTATTCAATTTGCTGCTACAGTTGTATAAAAATTATAGATTGTGATGTTATTTTTCCGTTATTCACTGTGAAAAATACATGTCAGTCATAAACACGTTTTCCTCAAATCAATAATACAATAATACTGTAGAAATCCTAAGTAGACGTACGGTAAAATAGTCACAAACCACTGCAGATGCGCTACACAATGCACATATCACACGCATAATAATAGCATACCAATAGTGCCATCGAACCCACAGACACACCCTACAGTAGTCCCCCCCCCCCCACACCTAACACACAGACACACCCTACAGTAGA
>WNLI01145580.1:0-10046 GCA_025802215.1 Wirenia argentea
CCCCTGCCACCCCCACCCTGCCCCGCCCGTGACCTCCCCACGGCCCAACGACCTACCCCACCCATCTAACCCACACAGTACACACCAATAACCTATCCCACACACCCACACTTTACCCCACCCATATAACCTACACAGTACACGCCCTACCCGACACACTCTACCCCACGCGCACTCTACCTATCACACCCAGACTCTACCCCACGTCCCCACCCAACCACTACCTCCACCTATGCCACCCGACACCCACTGACGCTCTACTCCAGCAACCTGCCCCACACACTCACACTATCATCCCACCAATGAATGCACCCACACTCTATCACACCTAACCTACCCACCAACACTATACCCCACCCACCCACACTATACCTAACCCACACACTACTCCACCCACACTCTATCCCACTCTGCATGCTACACCACCATCGCCTATCTACCCATACCATATCGAATCTACCCATCCCAATCAATCTACATAGATCTATAATATTAAATATTATTTAATACATTTTACTATATTATAATTGGGGGGTCAGTTTTTAAATTCCATGAGTATAGGCTACAGTTGCACAGCGGTGCCAGAATGGTCTTAACATGCTGGTATGAAATCACAATCCCACCGGCTAGCGACAACCGTGAGTTCAATTATCACATGTGTAGTCGACTAGTCGTTTTCGATTACATATTCTCTTCAAATAACACTTTAGAAACACTTGTTCCGCAGTGGTTGAATGGTCCAAGACACATGTATGCCTATCATCATCATCATCATCATTTTGCAGGGTTCGAATCAGCGACCTATCGTTCAAAAAGCCGCTGCACTGACCACTACACAACAAGGCTAGGCTATAGCACGAGATCAGGATCAGGATCATATGCGGGAAGCGTGGGTTTCAACATATGTCATGGTTTTTTAAACGTAGACTTTGCTGCATGCACCTCCCACGAGAATGTTGGAAAGTAACCTCCGATTGACTTGACAGTGTCTGCGGCCGTATATTGCATTCTTCCACTATAGCACAGTGAACAACAATGTAATTATGTGGCGTAATTCAATCGTAGACGGCGGGAGGACGTAAACTCAGCGGTGGCGACGCGTGGTGCAATAGAGTAGGATCAGTAAACTTTGCGAGTAGAGACAGAGGTTGTCACATAGGTAGTACGTCAATTTGTTCGCCATTGCAAGTTTTGCATAAAGTTGTTCTGCAGAGAGGACTAAGTCTTTGCAGAACAGAGATGAGATTGTATGTACTTTGCTGCTAAATTTAAATGTTACTTGGAGACGTAATTTGTATTTCGGTTTAAATATTTCAAGAGACTTCAAAATTTGAAAGCTAGAGGAACTTGTTACCACTAGCTTGGTACTTGCCATTTATGTACTGTTATTACGTATTACGGCGGGTCAATGGGACATCCAAGGCTTAGACTTGACCAATGATACAAATGAAAATTTAATCTTATGAATTTGGTTACATCATATGGAAACTTTTAATCAAGGAAAGAATGTTTTGGACATCACACAGTATAGAGAAAATGTACATTGATGAAATTAATGATAGACAAAAATAAGTACTGTATACTTAGTACAGTTATCCAATTCACATATTAGTTATGCGAAACATTGATTGAACATCGAGGGAACAGTGACGAAACATTGGTCGAAACAAGTCTCTATGAGGAATTGGGGATAATCCTTGATCTTGTGGAATCCATCACTCGCTCATTTAATACATCTTCATTTTGACACTACCCAGAGACGTGTCTGCTTCGTGTTTTCGCGTTCCTCAACGTGGCATCACGCCGCCGCTCCGCCGCACATACGTCATGATCAACGTGTGAATTAATAATCTATGCACATCACCCGCAAACTACGACTAATTTAGATTGAGGCGAATATAAGTTGGCGAACAACGAGGGGTGAATAAGAATGAATAAGAATGAAGGAGATTGAATGAGTGATGGTGTAGGGGGGAGGGAGAGAGGGGGTCATCCATCAAGTGTTACGTCACCCCACCACCGCTTTGTGAAGTGAGGGTCGGTGGCGTCGCTAGTGCGATATATCGGTGGGTCCCGGTCTACAGCGACAGAACCATCATATTCCATGACATTTACACAGTGCCACAGAAGTGGGGTCGGTGGCGGCACTAGTGCGATATATCGCCGACTCACGACGGAACAATCATATTCCATGACATTTACACAGTTCCACAGCGATACAATGATGTGTCATCATCAATGGTACCAGATAGCGCAGTCGGTAGCGCCTCAAAATGGTAATTTCCTAAAAAGGTTGTGGTTTATATGATGGATCGTCCATAAATTTCCAGCACGTGTACTGGATTCTCCATGCGCAAACGTCACCGACCTTGTATGTGTGTCTGTATCAATCAAGATCACGAAGCTAGTCTTAGTACATCATTTTAATTGTTATATTTATTTAAAGACATTTTAATAAAGCCTTATGACTATGGGATATTACGTCTAAAATTGTACCGAATGTTACATTATTTCTGTAATGAGATAATTACGCTAACAAGTAGTAAACCACAAATTTTAGTTATGGATCTATTATAGAGCTATTCGGCATTCGCAATATCATAAAGAAAAGTACCTAACAGTATATTACAAACATTCACACCTAATACACTATGTTTGATATGTCTAATACATAGTTACATCACACACAAAGCTATTAGCTGACTTTGACATCAAAAGCGACGTTATATGCCTAAAGGTGTAACAAATGACATGTATATAGCTGTATTGCGTGAACAAACATTCTTCAGAGGTACGTAAAAAAATATACTATATGAAAAATGAGGAATATCTTGTATCACATGAAACATGGGTTCATAAATAAACAAGTAAAAACAAACAGACTTCTTCTTTTATCGTACAAGACGCCCTTCTTACTGGAATGATTTCATTGGTTACAGATAGGTATCAAAAAAGCAGATATGAAACAGCAAAAGCGGGCAAAAACAAGTAGATCGTACAAGATACTCAGAGACTAAAAAGATACAGATATTTTAATAAACAAGAGTAAAACAAATATACACTGTACTAAATAACTATAAATTATTAGATGAAAAATACATTATAAATAAAAGTTGGAACTTGAATGTGATGAAGTGATGTTGTATCGGAGCAAAGTAAGATTCGGATCAAATGGTTTGCAAAGCTTATACTTTGAAAAGTAACTGTAAATTATCATATTGACTATGTCAACAAGCTTCTGTCCTAGGTGCTAATATTGTGGACAGGGAGTAAAGGACAAACATTTTATCCAAACAGAAGAGTTTGACTTGTTACCACGATCTGTCATGATCTCTCAAGTCACCAGACTAACCACTGACATGACCTTGGTCGATGGCCCTATCACACATTCCCTAAACAACAAAAGTATAACTGAAACAGAGAGTACGACAGTGATAGATATGTTAGCCACTATCAGATCCTTGACCTTACAGTACATATCATGACGCTGACCTCACTGCACAGTACATTCTCTTGTCCACATATCGTTAATGTTCATCAAAATAGGACCAAATCCCTCTTCATTAAACCAACAATTTGCATGAATCATTGAGATTCGTTGTCAATTATACGCTTGCTTTTAACAGTATTTCTGAATTGTCTTCACTTGATGAATAGCCAATCTGTCATTATTGCAGCATCACACCACTTCAAGCCACCCGATTCTCAAGATTTTGAAAAGACAAATTGTTTCACGGCGATTATGGCGATATTCGAGCAGCAGATAAGTGACATGGTAAAGTGTGACATTTTCTTTTGTATAGTGTTCCATCATCATCGCTAGCTACATTTAGGCAATCGTTAAGCGTTTTTCCATTGCTGTCATTTCACATAAGAATAATTCACAACATTTATAACCGGATTACGGCGACGTAAGTTGGGGCATTGTATTTTCATGCCAATCACATGTACCACGATTTATGGTCATCTTTCTTCTGCTGCCAAATTTTCGCCATTTCCACACTCATTTACTATAATTGTTCTACTACGACGAATGATTATTTACAGCAGAGAATTGCTACGCAGAAGTGTGACTGATTAGAATGATTAGAATTATAATGACAAGCATGAATCATATTATACCATCCCTTTTTACATGAACAAATTAAGATTTACGAAAAAACTTAGTAGTAACTATTATACAATGATCTTCATTTTGCGGGAGCTTCACCAAACCTCATTTGGCTAGAACTGCGAACCTAGACGCAACATTTGGCCTGAAAGTCTGTTGAAAGACCCGCGACTAGCGCTCTGCAGTAGTTGTGTATTTCGATTTCATTCAGCTCCTTTGCACACTACCATGAAACATGAATCAAGGTACGCCTCGAGGAGACTTCATTGTCGGACAGATTTACTTTGCATATACTGTATAATCATCTTTTACTGTTATATAACTAATATAACTGTTATTATAACTAATTTCCAAGCAGTCACAAACAGCCCCAGCACTATTAGCTTCCAAAGTACAGATTTACTTGCGGGTATTAGATCCCTCTTACCCACGTTATTATCTACGATTAAAATCACTCTGCGCGCATGACTACTAATTTCTAAGCGTTCATGAATAGGCCGCAATGAGTTAAGTGGCGTAACGATATAACCCACAACAGCCCACTTGAGTAGACCTTGAGTTAGCGACACTGACGTGACCGTCGGTAGCTCGTCTGTAGCCAGTCCATAGCCTGTCCGGCGTCCGTCCGTAGCCCGTTTATTGATTAGGTAGATCGCAGCGAGTAAATTCGCCGTGAGTCTGGGTAGTGTTTTAATACTCACCATTTTGTACCAGTCAATAGCAGCAATTATGCATTACGTCCACGTAACCGCTTTACGCATTAGGTGCATGTCGGTAGCAATCTTTTCAGGGGTGCACTATATTGATATCCGATATTGGGGGTACGGAACCGTAGGATGACTAATGAATGTCGTTTCAGAAACTACTAATTGACGCATTTCCTGGCATCTATATTGCGATAAGTGATATCAGTACCTTTTTGGTATACTTATAAGACTAATTCTATAGTGTTTATATCTGCTGTTGCTATACTTGTCAAACTAAATGCACACCCACTACGGATCTTTTCACAAACCTTCATAAGGTGGCAGAAAGTACTTCACTGATTCACTAGTGTAGTAATCTGATCAAACTGAATCGATTGATTTTATCATGTTATTGGGTTTTTGCCGAGTTACATCCCATACAGCACAAGGTCACGAGAGGTAATGACAATTTACTTTCTCCCCAGCTTTGGTGCAATTTGCTATGCGAATAATTGTGGATTAATCTGATTTGAAACTGAATGAATTCACTTCACATGCATTTGCAGTCTTGTTGCAGGCACAAATCTGACAGTGTTAGATCCATACATGTACGATATCATGCATCACATCACAAACACGGATACAGCTTGACGTGACAGTCCTATTTCCAAATATATGCATTTATTGTGTTATCACAGATACGGACACAGGTCTTGACAGTCCTATTTTGATGTAAACGCCTGTCTAACGTTATATCACTCAGACACGCGCTCACGAGTACACAGATTACGTGATCGAGCGCGGTACATGTATGGGTATTTATGACGGGCCATACGCGACGGGACACCAAGGCAATAAAGAAGACATAGCTCGACATGCTTTAGGATCAAACAGTTTTACGCTCTTTAAACCGACACCGTCACCATGAAGTAGGAACACACAATCATTTGCATGTGACGGTTTATAATAATTAGTGGAGCGTTTTATTTCCTCAATGGAATAACGTGGCATGTGTAACTGCGACTCATTTCATGGGGCTGCACATGGCTAACACATAAATACATGTAACTTGTGGCGCGGAAACCGGAAAACCCAGAGAAAACCACCTGATGTGGGCAGGATATTTCCACCTTCCATGACGAGAAGACAGCGGGAAGAAGCCAGCAGAATTCCTACAAAAGCTACCCAGTCCCTAGATGCTCAACTTAGACACTGAACTAGTGGAGGCAAACAGGGGGTAAGTTCCTTGCCCAAGAGAATTACAGAAACACAGGAAAAATGACCAAGATTTTGCCACGACCCAGGCTTGATAACCCGGGACCTCAAGATATTTAGATGAGCACTCTACCACTGAGCTACTGCCGCCAATAATAAAATTCAATAATGACGAGCTGCCGAGCGTATCATACAAACCACAAACCATTCTTCATGAAATATGAGAACTATTTAATTAGACAGAGAAAGTAGATTGGGCTTAAAGGGACAGGTTGCCTACTCAGCTATGTGTTTCTAGATATTTTGTGTCAATTAAAATTGAGTCTATACAGATACTGAACTTGATATACATGTAATATGTATCCATAACTAACAATTCAATCAAAACTTCACAATGAAAATGATTAAGAAAGGTGTTTCATCGGCATTGGTTTGATATTTGTATAGCAAAATTGGTTGAATAAAAGGGATCGTAAATTGCCTGCTTGTGTTAGCTACATACAGAGGATGGAAAACTGGGCTAGGAAGTCGTGGAGTGTGCCTGGGAAAAGGGGAAGACCCAGGATGATCTGGGATCGGGTGGTGAGGTCGGACTGACAAAGGAAAGGTTGTTTCGATCCCGCGATAGTATGGCATACGTCAAAGGAGTCATGGTTCCAAAATAATACAACATACATATCAATTACAAAGAAAGACAAAAATGACAGTTCATAGGGTACATTCAATCATAGACAAACGGATCATGGAACATTTATAAATTATACATGACAAACTACCACTCCAGGTGTTTTATTGTCGTTTCAGCTCATTCTCGATTTATCTTCTCTGTCTGGATTATTCTCATCGGTATGACAATGAAATATACGTACAAATTACCTAGAAATGCTAAAATTCCGTTTTGCGGTACATTTATAGATGACAAACGACTATCGACGGTCCATAAATCCAAGTTTTCATGTTTGCTCAATAAGCCGAGACTATTCGCGAAGCAGTACCAATAAGTCGCAGTAGTTGTCTATGGAATAAATTCTGTATAAATCAGGAGGGACGGCCGCGTCACACGATTATTTATCTATTCATGTCTAGTCGTGTCTCGTAAAGAATTAGAATCGGCACCAGTCAGTTGTCATGTAGGCAGTCTCATTGGTGCTTTGAGTACATACATACAGATGGTAGTGTAGTTGTGCTGTGTCCGTTGATTTTAATTGGCGAGATGATCACTGTTTTTCTTTCATAAAACAATATAATAATCCCCATTGCGACCACTGCCCAAACGAACCAGAAACTGTCCAACACATCCTCTGAGAATGTCCTAACTTCGCTAATCACCAATCAACGTAACCAGACTTGGCCGACCGACACTCCTGCCGCTTCACATGTTCTTTGGCTCACTCACAGATCTACAACAAACCAGCACATTCACGAATGTCATTGGCAAATGAATTTACCTTCATGCCAGAGGTACATTGATGATGATGAGATGATGAGAAGCGTTTTGTTCATTGCTGAACATGACCACACTTGGTGTGGCACGTAGAGTAGACTGCAGGCAATTTGGTACGACATGCACCCTGTGCGACCATTTCCCTGCTCATACAGGTACGTGAAAATAAAAAGGGTGATGGGGAAAAACAAAAGAAAATAAGTGAACTATGGTCTGCCTGACCTCTTTTTTACCAAAGAGGCCTACAGGATCTTTTACATGCCTCAGGGTCAGTATGCAAGGTGGGTTGAGAACATGGCACCTCGGTTTAGGGTCTCATGCGAAGGACATTGAGAGCCAAAAAGATTCCTAATATTTTTTTTCGCAGCAGTTATGATTAAATAAATAGAAAGTTGCCGGAAGTGGCTTATGTAATTTGCAACGAGTACATGCAAAATTCACGTTTCATACACCCAGGCAAATGTACTACTGTATAATTACCCATAATTGTGTCTATACAATGTATAGTATATTCATAATATTATTCGTGGATTGAACATGCCCACAGATCTGTGTTTCCATTATTATACAATAATATTAAAATTTATTGCCATCGTATGTCGTACATATAAACCGCAATGAATTGGTCACATACAAAAGAATGATTAGTGAAATGATAAATTTGGGAATCCGTCATTGTGCATTGGGAGTGTAAAATATACGCACGACACTTCAGGGGTACATACAATTAATGTACGGCGACAAATACGTTGTATAGAAAACATTGAAAAGAATGATTAATGTGCAATTTCCGCTAACACTATAGCCATGCATTCTGCGTACCGGTGGGCACATGCAGTGACAGTGTGTGGACGGACTGGCAAAACACAGGGCTTGAATAATTTTGTGGTATCTGGAATAGGCCGTATTTTAAAAACGCATGTCGCCGCCGAGTAGTTTCGCTGGTAAATTTATCACGCAAGAACAGCTGGCCTATACCATCTCACGTATTTTCCTAAAACATAAAACTTTGTCTGAGAAAATTTGTCGGCGCTGAAAGACATAACAGTTACATCTGTAGATCTTTATGGCAAATATTGTTGCTCAATTTGAAATCATTCTGTCGGATGCAATGTATAAAGATATGCGAAAATTCGACAAAAACATCAAAATACACAAATTTAATGATAATCAAGATTGGATATCTTACTTGGTTTGATGTTATTCAAGTAAGGTATAACATTCAAGTAAGTAAACATTAGGTGTATTTTGTAAGACTTTGGAGTTGGATTTTTATTGATTAGCGACTACTGACTAAGTTAAGTCAGGCTACTTGTAGTCTACTTCAGGTAGTCCTAAAGCAAATAATTTGTAGGCCAAGACCCTCAGATATTTTGAAACTAATAGGTTACTAGATCGTACCGTACAAAAGCCGAAATAATATCGCGACATCCATTGTGTAGCGGGGCATTCACCGTCGGTCGGGTCCTCGCACAGCCCCTACTCCTTTTGTGTTCTTATCTTTGATTGTGCTACTGGTGATCAGCGGACCTGTGGTAGGCTGGTAGGCCCAATGACCTTGTGTCGTCAAGTTTGTACCATCAGACTATAACAAATTTCAAGCCCTGACGACAGGTCGCATTTATAACGTCACTTGGTCCAACACATTAGTAGCCGCTTACAATGAGACCACAGATTAATATTTGCATAGCCGATGGTAGTTAGTCGGGAATTCTCGGAATGGCTGACTTAGTTGTACAGTATAGTAAATAGCCCGAATATTATATACCGCAAGTATAGTATCATTACAATCACATAACAATGATGTAGCTCTTGAAATTAAGTCATGACAGTAGAGAGAGCGAATGAGTGTTTCAAATCCATTCTCCTTCCAAAGGCAACTGACAAGAACAAACGGCCGATCACATCCTCACCTGCCCAGTCTTTGGTTTCCCAAATGGAAGTGATGGCCTCGCTGCTCTTGATGCGGACATCTGCTCAGTCCT
This sequence comes from Wirenia argentea, assembly GCA_025802215.1. NCBI lineage: Eukaryota > Metazoa > Mollusca > Solenogastres > Pholidoskepia > Gymnomeniidae > Wirenia > Wirenia argentea. The sequence continues at coordinate 9,442 of WNLI01145580.1, forward strand.
CATGGCTGGAGAACCTACCAGGAAATCGGGATGAATCACACGCTTCATCATCATCATCCCCTCGCTCAGCTGATGTTGTGACCGACATTTGGCTGATCGTGAGGTTCTAAAATGGCACTTCACTTTTACTTGTTTTGTGCCTGCACTAATACAACATGATGTTCCTACATCTATCTACACAATTCGATATTGATGATGTTGACTGTCTAGCGTGCAATGCGATGCCGAGGATGCTTCTGTGCTAATTGTGTATGCAGGTTGCAGCGTGATGGTGTCATGATTGATCGACTGGCGTGACATCGTCGTTTCAGGGTCATTCCCCGGGTGAACGTCGCAGGTCAAAGGTCGTATCATGTCATGACTGATCAATCAGTGATCACTGATTACATGGCACGATTGTCAACACAATGCCACCTCAGTGTCTCGGGTCTTGGGGTATGTCTGGGGGAGTGGCAATGGCTAATATATGGGGAGGGGAACGACTAATGTCTAGGGGCGGGGCAAGGCTATTTAAAATATCTCGGTCTATCACTGGGGGAAGTGGCAATGATATCCGGAGGAAGGGGGCAATAGATCATGTCTGGGGGGGGGGGGGGGGGGGGGGG
>WNLI01145591.1:0-10046 GCA_025802215.1 Wirenia argentea
ACTAATAGGAGGTCCACTTGTCCGACAGCTTTTTACAGGCTGTCGGACAATCGGACAAGTGTCATTGTCGAGCACTGTAAGAGGACATTTAGACTTGTAAAAAGACATCTAGAAAACAAATTTTGGAGACTAAAAACCCGGTATCTAGATAATTTTATGTGGCATTATAACCTTTAGACTTTAGAGCATGACTGACATACAACAGAATGGTGTGCAAGATCGGTGTGCGATACATGAGGGTGATAATAGGCAGGTAAGCGTACACCTCCTACTTCGAATAAAAAGCTAATTGTATTAAATTTCGCTGAAAAAGCTCAGTGCCTGCGAACGGATCCGCATCCACGACCTTGTGTTTCCCGGACAGATGCTCTACCAACTGTGTCCGTAGCTCAGTTGGTACAGCATCTGTCCGGGAAACAGAATGTCGCGGGTTCGCGGAATGTAAACGGTTCTCGCTAATTATCTTTTCTGATGACTAACTAATTTCAACAAATCTGTTTGGATTCCTGGCTAAATTTATAAAGAAATAATTGTGTGCAGATCAGACTTTTTGCATAGCAAAGGAAATAATCTGTATGAACTATTAAAAGCATTAATTGTAATTGAATGTGACAAATGTAATGAATAATTGACATTTAACAGCTGAAATAAGGTGTCCTATTTGACTTTTCTATATCTCTAAGCATCATATGCCGATGTACAATACATGGGAATGATGTTAATAGTGTGTCAACATGCCCTTTTCAGTATCGGATCGCCTTACTCCTGAACTGGCAAAGAGTACAATAGCTGGGTCAATGTGATACCTTGCCTAAGGACACCATGCAGAACACAACATATTGCAAAATAGATCAAGTACAATTTTTTGCTCCTGGGCTGGAATTGAACCTGGGACTTCTCGCAATTGTCTCCAATTCACTATAATGTTTAACTTGTGTAAGTTGCGTATAAGACTCATCATCGATTCCATAATGTATTTAACTTGTATAAACCTACAGTTGCACCATTCTCATGTATATGTTTATATTTACCATACTAAACACATGTCGTACCTACTACCTCGTGGTGTAGTGGTTTGTGCCTCAGCTTTTCGAATGAGAAGTCGCTGGTTCGAATCCTGCAAAAAAAAATTTCCCAGGCTTTCCATCGATCATGTGCGAAGTTCCTACATGGCAACATGGATAGATTCTGAAAGTGCGGTATATAAATGCACACATTAATTTTATTTATTTTTTATGGACATATTCTGAAAGTGCGGTACAATAAATTTACACATGAATTTTTTCAATACAGGTGTGTCCGCGCGACGTAGCAAACCGCGTCAACCTGGGATTGATACCATCAAGTGAGGCGTCGTGGACGACAGCGTGTGCAGCGTTACAATCGTCATCAGGAGGATTTCTACATATACACGGAAACGTGAATACAATGGAGGTGGAAAATAATCATTCCGATGGATTATGTACGAATTGTGGTTCTCTTTCGAAAGACGTAAGTACATTTGTGGAAAATAAAAGTGAAAATCGCAGTAGCAGTGAAAACATATGTAGGAATCATCATCATGATATTTTACATGGAAACGTAAATAAAAAAGTGGAGGAAAATAACTATTCTAGCGGATTATGTGCGAATTTTGATACTCTTTCCGTTGACGTAAGTACATTTGTGAAAACCATTCACAGAAAATGTTTATGCAATGGAAATGACGATAAACACTTTCTATGTAAAAATCTATCTTGGCAAACGTGGTCTGAGTCAACTTGTGGTACTATACAGAATATACTCTATGATTTGCACAGTAAACCCTGGTGTGTTAGAATACATGATGTGATTAGGATAAAAAAATATGCCCCCCATATCGATCATGTGGTTTTAGATCTGGAATGTAGACCATATTGTATTGGTGACAAATAAATTATAGGTTAAACAAATCGCTTGTTTATTGTCGGATAGTTTTCAAATTATAATTCACTAAAACGACAAATCATTGTCACGTACTGCCACTCACATAATATGTGTTTTAGTCCACGAATGGGACTTAAGGAGAGGCCCGATTGCCATTGTTGTTGTTGTTGGCATTAAGATATTACTGAATAATCTTATATGAATCGAAAAGTACTTACGCTATGCACTTCAAATTATGCACATTATGGTAGGGTCAGTACTGGGGTTATACTGGCTTAATATTTTATTATTGAATGACAGCCATCTTGAGAAATCTGCCATTTTGTCGGCCATCTTGGATTTCTCATGTTCAGTTTGTACCAAAATTATCAAATTGGGAAGTCTGTAAGAATGTGTTGTTCAATCACTATAATATTAGAAGCACTTGACTACGTTCCAATTTTATGAATTAGAAATAAGTTTTGTGACATGAATTATACTCAATTTTATCTCAATTTTTTTCATAAACACATATAGATTGGATAAATTATGTTATTCATTTGAATTTGGTTTACTTTTTAAGGGTCTGATCATTACACGGTTTAATGCATTAATTGCGTAGTATACTTTCGTCACGTGCTAGAATGTTCGACACCAGGCTTTTAGCTTCCATAATGAGCCCTAGAAATTCTTTCCATATCAACGGTAATGCCATTCAATTCATATTCAATGTGATAATGCACTTATGGACTTGTGTTTTACAAAGTGTGACGTTGGTGTGACATGGTGTGACAAAGTGTGACGTTTTAAAAAGTAACGTTTTACGAAGCGTAACAATAAGAATGCATTCCATGACTATTGATCAATTATCACCCGGGATATTTTTGTTTGGCTTGTATCCCTCCTATTCTGTTAGGTATTCGTTTACTTCGTCGTCAATAATGTCCTAGGATATTTTTTTTGTTTGGCTGTACATCAATAATAACCATTCAATAGACTTTTGTTTTGAAGTACTGTTTAGACTCTATACACTATTGCTCATTGTCATAGACATACTTATTGTGGTGGCTACTGTGTAATATATTGACATTTTTATAGCAAACAATAGAATAATGTTATTGGATTGCGCTTGCAAACAATAATCTAGTGTCCATATTATCAGTACTGTCGCTACTGTGTAATATTTATACCAGACAGTAGCAAAATTATTTCCACTACATTCACAAACGCAATGATTCGATTGCCTAATTTGCCTTGTTACATGGAATTTCATGACTAATTGAAACATTAATGATTATGATCATAAGGTAACATACCCCCACATAAACATTAATGATCACAGTGTAGCATTCCTCCACATAACATTAATGATCCCAGTGTAACATTCTCCCACAGAACATTAATGATGCCAATGTAACATCTCCCACACAACATTAATGATGCCAATGTAACATTCCCCACACAACATTAATGATCCAAAAATTTGCAATGTAACATTACTCTCACATAGCATTAATGATCACAATGTTACATCCCCACAAAACATTAGTGATCACAGTGTAACATTACCCACACAACATTAATGATGTCCATGTATCATAATATCATTAAACACATTAACATAATTAATGATCACAGTGTAACATTCCTCCACATAACATTAATGATCACAGTGTAACATTTCCCCCCCCCCACATTAATGATTGCTATGTAACCCCCCCCCCCCCCCCCCACCCACAAAATGAATGATGCTAATGTAACATCCCCCACATAACAGCAATGATATGACCAATGTGGAATCTCCACACAGCATTTAAGGATCACTGCCCCACATAGCATTACTAACCACAATGTATAATCCCCCCACATAACATTAATGATCAAAATGTAACATTAATAATCACAATGTAACATATCCCCACATGAATATCAATGCGCACAGTCACACATTCCTCCTACATAACTTTAACAATCACAATGTAACATTCCCTCACACAACATTAAAGATGATAAAGTTACATTATCCACATAACTTTAATGGTCCCAATGTAACATCCCTCACATTTTAATTTAATGATGCCAATGTTGTAACACTCTCCGCACATAACATTAATGATCATTAATGACATTAATGATGCCAATGTAACATTCCCCCTCATAACATTAATGATCACAATGTAACATCTCCCTTCCACATAACATTACTAATATTTCCTCAAATACCAATCATCACAATGTAACATTCCCCCACACAACATTAATGATGCCAATGTGACATCCCCATTGACCCCATAACATTAATCATATGGATTTAACCTCCCTCAAAATTAATATGACCATTTGAGAGCTCTTAATACCAGAGAGTTATTTCAATTCATCGTCCTATAGCCTACCCCATAGGCCTGTTATGGCACAGAGATGATATGCTTCAATCATTCAGGCTATAGGTAGTGAACTATGTGCATTGAAATTACTGTACATAAAAGTAGGCTATGATGGATAGCCTACCCTACGTGTAAGTAAAATATACATTCTATCAGACTATCACAACAGTATTACAAAAATAAATTTGTAATACTTTTTACTTTCATACATAATATTTTTGTCTTTGAAAAGCATTTCAAAGTGAAATTTAATACTTTTTTGCTTGTATCCTTTTTATGATCCCCAAAATCATTGAAGCGTGTCAATATTAATTCCCAGTTTGTACCTGCTGAATAGATTATGTATTGTATAATAATATCGCACAGAGATTACTGTCGTCATAATAATGCATTTACACGCTGAATTACCTATGATTACCTATGGCGAACATATTATAGAATTTATACAATAGGCGCATACACGCGACTATATACGGCAAAACATGCAGGCGCTTGTTTGTTTACTCGATCGGAAGGCGACGTAAATCGATACTGTGTTGGTTGGTAACGATTCTATTATGGGGCAGATTGTAGTCGCGCGAAACCGTAATTAGATTCTGGAATCGTAGTTAGAATGACCCACTACTAGTACAGAATTATTAGATAGATGTCTAGGTAGATGATTATTTAGTGTTGCAGGACAGTAACAATTATTATTTAAAACTCTGTAACGTGTTTAGTTTTAGACATCGTTTTAGTGTGAATTTTATTGTAAGATTCTAGAATAGTGAGTCTGATTAGTGTATAGTTAGGCCTTTGTTTTTACTTCATATTTCCTAACATTATGTTCTAAAATCATCTTTTCATGTTCCCTAATTAAGAATAGACTACTGTCTTTGTATATTAGGCGGAATATTGAGATATTTGTACGTTAGAAGCCGCATAAACAAAGGTATACAAACAACATAAAAATCTACATTTTGTGACATTTGTGCGTTATGGCGTTGGCATGGTAACGAGTTGAAAGATGCGACTATTGACCATGGAGTACCGCGCGGGATTAAAATCGATTCTAGTTTTGTGTATTTTGTGGGGCTGTGTTTTAGATGGATATTATGTTACTTCTCAACTAAATTCAACAGGTATGTAGTCTATCTATTGTAATTATGATATGTAGGCCTACATGGATACAGTATAATATAATTATATCATATCATATGATGAAGATATACTTACATAGAATAAAACAATTGGCTTACCTAGTGAGTAACTGTATGTAAAGTAATTGTACAAGATTATACTGCTACAATAATAATAGTATCTACAACTAATAGGCTACAGTCTAATGAATAAGTATGAAGGAACGTGAAAAAGGTAAAAAAAAGTAAATGTGACTTCTACACCACACTTTTGGATGCTTCCTATCTGGCAAATTATCCCGCAAATGTCGGTTGATAATATGTGGCCGACTGGCCGTGTTATAGGGAAGGCGGCGGCTAATGCGCGCCAGTTTGCTATTTACAATAACGCACCAACTTAATACTCAACCAATGCTGCCTCATTGCGCGGTCGGTACCAACTTCCTACAGCTGGGTCAACAGAGGTGGTCTTGTGAGATGCCTTGCCTCGTCGGGATTCGATTCCGGGACCTCTCGCACTAGTGTGACCAGTAGAGTCCAACACGTTACAGTTTCGACTCAGTGGTGATTTTTTAAGGTTTTTAAAGTTCTATTGTTTCCACATTCCCTATATAGTACTAAAGCAATAGAGCCACAGTCACAGACTCACAGCGAGTCACAGGTGACGGAAAATCCGTACTAATTTTGTTCATTTTCTTGTTGAAATCGAAATTTGGTATACTACTCTGACGATTACTAATGCGACTTTTCCTGAGTTGATCGTAATGTGGATTTTATTAACTTCCATGTTCATTTTATTTTTAGTCGTAAAATTAGACCTATTATTATACATGACTCAGAGACATGGCCATGTATACACAGTAGAATTACACACATAGCCTAATTACATACGCATGAAGGCAACTTAGGCAACAATATCGATTTGTATACAAGGTCATGGTTATGTGGAATTTGATCAATCATTAGTCACTTATGCATAGGTAATCAGACTGGCAGATAAATACAGGAGTCAGTATAAACAGACTGAGAGATGACGTGGGTGCGTAAGGACATACATATTTAATCAATGAATAGTGTATGTAGTCGTGGGTTGTAATATTAATCAGTCAACATTATGTGTAATGATGATTGCAAGAAGTTGCGTGTGTACTAAACAAATTACGCAGTTTTATTAATGTGTATCGCATGTGACATTGGGGGAGATTAGCATGGTATCAGTTATAATCTAGGTAAGAGTTTCATATTATGTGCTCGAGTCATGCAGATGGAGTGTGATGGTCAAAAACAGATATACTACGGTGTAGTATAAGAAAACTAAATGAGTTTTTACAAGATATTTTTCTTAAAAATAAAAAAAAATTAAGTAGGTGCATTTTTACCACTGCAAAAATGGTTGCAGGCCACAGGCAGACCATCCTGCATTATCACTCGTATATGTCCTTCCCGTGTACATCTCTCCCGTGTGTCCCTCCCGTATGCATCTCGCCCGTGTGCATCTCACCCGTGTGCATCTCACCCGTGTGTGTCCCTCCCGTGTGTATAATATATCTCCCGTGTGTCCCTCCCGTGTGCATCTCACCCGTGTGCACTGTGCACTGTGCATATTCCCCAGGTGAGTCCTTCCCACGCGTATCTCTCGTGTGTCCCTCCCGTGTGCGTCTCTCCCGTGTTTGTCCCGCCCGCGTGCATATCTTCCGTGTGTGTCCTCCCGTGTGCATCTCACCCGTGCGCATATCTCCTGTGTGTCCCTCCCGTATGCATCTCACCCGTGTGCATATCTCCCGTGTGAGTCCTTGCCGTGTGTCCCTCCCGTGTGTCTCTCTCTCGTATGTCTCCCTCCCGTGTGCATCTCTCCCGTGTGTGTCCCTCCCGTGCGTGTCTCTCCTGTGTCTGTCCTTCCGTGTACATCTCTCCCGTATGCATATCTCCCGTTTGTACCCCTCCCATGTGCATCTCTCCCGCATATCTCCCTATTGTTCGCAATATCTGGTGATGTGTGTCTGACGGGGTGTGTGTGCATGGCAGGGTGTGGGTCTGGCGGAGTGTGGGTCTGACGTGGTGTGTTTGCCAGGCGGAGTGTGTGGCTATGTGCATGCCTGACTATGTAGGTCCTATGTGCCTGACGGGTATGCACCTGGCGGGGTGTGTGCCTGGCAGGGTGTGTGCCTGATGGGGTGTGTGTCTGACGTGGTGTGTGCCAGGCGGGATATGTGCCTGACAGGGTGTGTGTGTGCCAGACGGGGTGTGTGCCTGACGGGGTGTGTGCCTGACGGGGCATGTGTCTGGCGGGGAAAGATACACACTACATGATTACAACCCTCGGCGCCGCTTGATTACAAATTTACAATACGTACGGTATGGCTAGAGAATGCCATTGGTATTTTTGGCGGGTATAATTTCACAAACGAACTCCAATACTGTATTGGGAATGTCATTTCGAATTATTGCATACATAATGTCATGACAACAGACACTGTCGCAAGATCTGGCGTCATTCATAGAGCACGAGCGATTTCCCGATATTCTAAATCGGTTTTGTATTGGTGTAGCCTAATCAATCTCATGTGACATTCATTATGGCGCGAAATTCCGCGTGCGAGGGATAAATTTGAGACATTTTTGTTTGTAGCGCCCACTAAATCACGCCTAAAACATGAATTTACCATGAATCGCTTAACCAAGACCGTACGTGTTTAGATAATTATATTGTCTAAATATTTTCTTAATATTATAATAACAAAATATCTATATCCTCAGAGCCTTATGGGGTCATCGCGGACTCGACAAAAATTATCGCCAGCTATGAAATGGCATGTGCTGGGAGATCATTTCGGCAATTTTCGGCAATTTTTTTTAAATCCACAATTTTTTTTAAATTCACAAAATCCAAAAACTAACTCACGTTTCAACCGTCCTCCGGCCTCTCTTCGAAACACGCCTGCAGCCTGATAAATGTGTGCATTTGTATACCGCACTTTCAGAATCTGTCCAGTGTCCATGTTGCCATGCAGGAATCTCGCGAACGCGGTTTGCAAGCCATGGAAAAATCTCACGACTGGTCGCAGCCTAGGCGTGAACCCCGTAGCCAAATGCCCGCCGATTGACAATGGCATGCTGCCCACTACACCATGACCCCACAATGGGTGAAGAAAGAGAAACAAAATAGCACAGTGGTAGAGTGTAGCATTTTCCCCATGTTTCTGTAATTCTCTTGGGCAAGGAACTTACTCCTGATTGTCCCCACTAAATTAAGTGAGCAATTGGGGACTGGGTAGCTTTGACATGAATTGTACTAGCTTTTTTGAGTCAAGGAAGATGAAAAATCCTGCCCATGTCCGTAGTTTCCTCTGCATACCCCGGTTTCTCCACTAGAAGTTGCTGTCGTTCTACCATTCATGTAATTATATGTCTCGGTCGTAGTCGGTCAAATGATTAAAACGCCTGACATTATTCTAATTAACATCAAAGTTATTCTTTTACTTGGCGACCTACAACCCTATATTGGTTCGATCACATCACTCGCATGAGACCTCACCATCAGTCAACCCAACCCATTCGCCTCCACTGTCAGCCGTTCCAATTTATCAAAAGTATGGGGCGAGAACAATGTTAGTCCACTCACCTGTCAAAAACCTAAACAAAAAAACTATGTGTAAACCCCCAAATCTTCAGCCTTGTTAAATAAGACATTGGAGATCAAAACGTCAGTGCACCACCAGTGCATACGTAGCTGATATTCAATCTACAGAAGATCGTTCAAAATATTTATTACAAATTCCAATAATTAATACTATTGTAACCGTATACACATAGCCTACTATCTTTGCCAAACATCAATAGTAATTAGTAATTATGGTATAATAATCTGTACAATATTATAATAATCTAAATCCTAAGACATAATATTATATACGCATAAAATACGTACAATTTCACCTGATTGTTCCAGATCAAAATACCACAATTCACATTAATTAATAAACAAGGATTTACCTTATAATTACCTTGCTTGCATATGTAATTAATTAATTAATTAGTACTTGTAAATGTTATACATAGTTCACAATATGATTTTGGTGTCCTAAAATTAATTATTATGTATCGTTTATGCTAATGTTGTGACTTTTAAATTAATTAGCATTATGCTTTGTGTGGAAGAATTTTTAGCAGGTGCTGGTATTATGTTAAACTAATTCAATTAATTTTAGTACTATGCTGTGTCTGCTGTGATGTTTTGTCATATACGTATATTCTGAGATCAATTTGGTGAGTCGCAAGTGAATAGATCAGTTGTGCGTCGTTGACAGATCTACGCTCACAAGTGACTGAAAATGATTCGCTTCGCTTTCCTTTAGTTCTGTACCGTTGACACATCAATAAACTACTGTACCATACTTTCAAAATCTGACAGTTCCGACAAAATACCCCCCATGCTGTTCAAATTTCCACGTGATACTCCCTAATCAACACATCACGTGACGAAATAAAACACATAGAGGTGGAACGTGGATCGACAAAAGTAACATTGACAGAACTGAAGTGAATCGGCGCGCTGAAACCACCTCTAGTAGGTGGTTTGTTTCTATGTGGAAATAATCCGCTTCACTTCACAACAGTTTCACTCTGTCTCGAAGTGAATTATTTCTGTTATTATGCGGAT
>WNLI01145602.1:0-10045 GCA_025802215.1 Wirenia argentea
CTGTTCGTGCGGGAGGATGTTTTCGACCGCTGGACTGATGCGGCTGAGGGTGACTCGTTCCAGAAGTTTGAATACAACACACAGGAGTGAGATTGGACGGTAACTCCAACGTATAATCGAGAATGGAAACCAATATTCTCACATAGTAGCCATAATCACAATCTCTCGTAGTAGCGTGGGTGTCAGCAGGAGGCCTACGCTAATATCACATTTCGTCTTTGCAATACGATATAAGAAATGAAAAACTGCTTTCGACAAAATTGGTTTTTATTTTTAGAATATCGTGGCATTTTTGTAATATTATAACAGTCAGCTACATAGATGAAGGTCATGGCCGGGATGCGATACTCTACAGTAAGCATCAATTTCAGTTTAGACGTGCACCAGATTCGGGTGATTAGCTATTCATATGAGCACTTTCTAGTCGGATTATCAGCTGAATTCTTGCAGTTTAGACGCTCCACCATCATCGAACCCTGGGATTAAATCCCAATGGCACATGATTAACCCAGTGTGTAAAGTGATGTCCGACATACTCTGGTTTTTTATGTGCCATATGATGCTAAAATTTTGGAATTCAATTTTCATAAAATACCACATACAAACCAAAAATACATATGGATTTAGACATTTTTGGCACCTTCATACATGAGGCCGTTGTCAACGCTGAGAAATACTACGCACAGGATAATATTTCTTGTCAAGATAATCTGTCCAATCACTACAGTCTCCATAGAATCCCACAGTGTTCCATATTATAGCGTGATGGTTCATCCCTCGCGTACATTAAGACCCCAAGTATTTACATAGCCCCGGATATATCTGGATTGTCCGTCTAAATATCCCACTTATCCGTCCACCATGTCGGAAACCAATGTCGCCGCTGACTGCCGAACAAAATCAATACCAGGGATGATGTCGGTCATGAAAATTTATTCATCAAGCGAGGCGCTAAATCTCACCGGAACCGACCAGCGGCGCGTCCCAGGGGCGGATCTGCGGTATTGACGGAGGGGTTTTGAGCCATAGATATAGCACTGACCTTAATATAATCGATACAATAAAACTCTTACTCCTGTTTCTTACTATTATCAGCAGCCCTGCTGTCATGTTTACCATTAATAGGGGCGGTTATAGTGCGATCCCAATACACCAGTTCAGTCAGTGTTTCCAACCATACACTGACCATTTGCAGTCCACAGACAGATAATAGGCTATACATGTAGTGAGTGGATACATGATCAACACGCAACCTAACCACGTAGCACCTCTGTTTGCCCCTCCCCACCCAACCATCTCCCCCCATTCCTCTCTAATAATACCCCTCCCCACAAGTTGAATGTCATCAAACCACTCACAGCCCATACAGTCATTGATTTATTATCTCTGATCAATGTACAAAGTAGCTCTGAGCACAGTGCCCCCCCCCTCTCACAGCCCATACAAAGTAGCCCTGAACCCCCCACCCACCCCTCTAGAACTATCTGATGCCCCCCCCCCCCTTCCTGTCTCAGAATCCCCTCCCCCAGAAGCTATCTGAATGTCATCAAATCCCGCTCAGTCCATACAAAGTAGCCCTGATCTTGACAGACAATATAGTGAGTAGATATACGATCATGTCGTAAACCTACCCAATATGTACCACCTCAGCCCCTCCATGAACCATCTCTGTCCCCCCCCCCCCCCCCCCCCCCCCCCCCCCCCCCCCCCCCCCCCCCCCCCCCCCCCCCGCCTTCACATACTCCTCTCCGAAGCTGTCTGAATGTCATCAAGCCCCTCACAGCCCATACAAAGTAGCCCTGATCTTGACAGATAATATAGTGAGTGGATACACGATCAATACCATCTCCCGTCAGCCTGTTGCTTCCTTTTGTGTTTCTTCTTTACATCGCTATAATATTGAGAGGAAGCTTTAGGTAGGATACATATAAATTGTAAAGACATAAATGCACCATGCAAGTGGGTGCAGGTTGAAATATGGCTCAGCATTGAAAAAAAATGTCTGTTGTGACTTGTGATCTGTGGTGTCCTTAAGCAAGTCATTTCACAAGGTTGTCTGAGCCCTTACAAAGTAGCCCTGAGCACATAAAGTGCTCACAGTGTAGTGGTTAGAGCGGTGCACTGGATTGTCGTCCGAGAGGATAAGAGTGGATTGGCTAACGCGCCTATGTTGAACATTAGTGTGAGAAGTGACTCAGAAGTCCTGGGTGCAACTACAAACCAAGCAAAAAAATCATAGTGCTTTGTCGCACAGATATATTAATTTTGTTGTCCTCACTGACGTCCGTAGTAAGGAGCTCCTAGTGGACTACACCCACAGCTTTACTCCCCATAAAACCTTACTCCATCTATGTAGAATATGCACATGGCTCTACAGCTGGGTCGAGATAGGCGATCACACGAGATGCCTTGCCTAAGGACACCACAGAAAACACAGCACATGCAGGTCAGACAAGGTACGATTTTTGATCGTAGGTCGAGAATCGAACCTGGAACCAACATGCTGTTGCGCTCCTCGCCGCGCCGAAAATAGCTAATAGATCAGTTGAGTCCCAAACTGGGGTCATAGCCTAGGCCCCAAGGCAATGCAATGGTAAAAAATAGTTGCTGTTTATAATGCGAAAAGAAAAATAAATGATTCTATATTTTGTATATCGTAAGTTGAAGCGTATACACATTACATGAGCTATGCCAAAAATTGATTAAAGAAAACATGTGGGAACGAAGATTAATAAAATATTTTCCGATATTAACTTTATAAATAACTTTACGTAACAACTTTCCTACACTCCGGTAATCTGTTGAGGATATCGGAAAATACCTTCTGTAACATTTTATACAAAATCAATGAATATTATGATTCTTTTTCATCACTGGTTAGGTTGAATTATCAATACAGTACCATACCGAGCATATTGCGGTGTATAGAATAAATGCAAAAATAGTCAAATTTTATGAAAATTAATGTCAAGCAAAGTTAAAGAAAAACTCAACCGTATCCGCCATATTTTGTTCATATGCAAAATCAATATAAATAGTAAATACAGTAATTTTTCGTGAATAATGTTCAACCTTGCAGTAGATGTTCCAAATATGGTTGAAGGATTATGCTACAAACAAGCAGCCATTTAAAAAGGCTTGAATGGACTCAAATCGCATAGCTGACAAAAATTATGTGAAAAAAGCGTATACGCACGCAAGTGAATGCAAAAATTACACGTTAATCAAAGACAGCGATGTGTAAACAACAATGTGACATTTTCAGAGATTACCAGAATATTCTGCAGACATCACCCCTTCCCACAGTCCACAACAATTAATCAAAAAACAATTGGTATAATTAGACATACCATTTAACATAACAATCGAAGATCTGACCTTACGTAATGATGCATCACTCCACATCACAATCCCATGGCATTTATCCCACATTACACATGACATATAAACCTAATTACCAACCTCAGATTCCATTTTTTACATTACATAATATAATATCAGGCGTTTTAGTCAGTAGACTGACTGCGATCACTCAATGAGTGAGACATATAACTGCACGATAGATCGACACTCAACAGCAACATCTAGGCCACGGCACAATCAAGCCATGAACAGTTACAGTCTAAAGTGGCCGAAAGTCAGATGGTGAAGAAACCGGAGTACCCGGAGAAAACCACCGGATGTGGGCACGTTTTTCCATCTTCCAATACGCAAAGGCAGATGGAAGAAGCTAGTAGAATTCTACCCAGTCCCCAGCTGCTCAATTTAGCCACTGGACTAGTGGAGGCAATTAGGGGTAAGTTCCTTGCCCAAGAGAATTACAGAAAGACAGGGACCCCGAGATCTATAAGCGAGCACTCTACCACTGCGCTACCATTACATAATTGAGGGGTTGTAGGCCACTTGATATACTACATGGTATAGAAATATAACATATCAGGTTTTTGGTCTCAACCCTTCAATTATTACATGTACAATAAAACAATCATCATATTGGACATAAACAGATTAAACACGTCACATAACAATAAGGCCTGAGTATGGCGTGTGTGATCATTACGTCACCGCGTCACATCACCAATTCACCGTTATGTACATAAAATAATTGTCATATTAGACATAAACACGTCACATAACAATTAAACCTGATTATTCCCCATGCGATCATTACGTCACCGCATTTGTAAATAATGGACGTAAAAAGCAATGATCTCAATCAATCCAGCATGAAAAAATATGTGAATACTGGTGTCATTGTAGTTTTACATGAACTATAAAAAAAGTTTTTCCTTGATTTCTGAAAACCCCGAAAAATGCAGATACAAGCTTTTGACTCCAAAGCGACGAATTGTCATATTAGACATACACAGCCTGAGGTCACATAACAATCACACATCTGATAATCCCTGTGCTATCATTACGTCACCATTCATTGTTATCGCATTCCACATAACCCACACAACCCCACAATCCCATTACAGTGTCAGATTGCAGTTTTGCACGCATATCCGTTCTCGGGCAGTCCCATTACAACAAGGATTAATGGGTGCGTGTCGGGTGCTATTTGTGTGATTAAACGGAGCTCAGTCGACGATTAAACGAAGCTACAGAGCTGATTACTCCCGGACGGGTACGCTATACGGGTAACGGAAGCCGGGAGGCTATATAAACGCAACTACGTAAACGAGACCACATAAACGAGATCCGTATGTACAGTCTAGAAGGGTGATTAAACGAAGCCGATCTCTTGCTACAATAATCATGATTAATTTAAATAAATGATTCCACTCGCAACATACAGTACAGTACATTAGAGGTGAGCGATGGTATAATTTAGTAGATCTGACCCGTATCTAATAATACTTGTTCAGAAATTTTTTTTTAAACAAAAATGGTTTGTCAGAAACATTTAAAAACAGCTAAACAATTTTGTTACCCGTCCAAAAATTAGCGTAAAGTCAGGTTTACTGTTTAGGAGAGATGGTTGTGTCAGTTAGCAGTCGTGAATTTTTATTTCTGGGTAAAAATCGACGACGCGGATTGAACCCACGGCTGCTGCTGTGTAGGATCATGATCAGTTTATTGTCATATCACCGCCCTAGTCCACTCAGTCACTGTGACCCCACAGTACATACAGATGGGAAATCCCATCCAAATTCTAATTACCTCGTTCGGTCTCAGTCCCACAGTAATCTCCCCTAATATCATCCCATCACTGCTACACTAAATAGGTCCCCGTCATCGATCGATATACAGTAACTCATCTCTGTTAGACAGGAGGTTTGCTATGACAGCGTGCTATGACAGATTCCAAACAGGACAGTATTTTGATACATCAAGAGCTATGCACTATAGAGCTACATAGAGCTATGCACTACGTATACCCCATCTGAATCTGAATCAAGATTACCCTGTCATGGCCGCCATACATACAGTAGGTTATGTTCATACTGCAGACATATAGAAACCTATTATGTACCCCATAATATGTATCCCATATTATTTACCAGGTACAGTATGTACCGTACCTCTACATGGTTATCTTCCTACAAAACCTCTTTCCCATCCCTCCTCCCTATTTCCTCCTTCAATAGTCCACCATATCCACCATCACTCTCCCAATCACCTCCTACCCTATCCATCCTGAGCATTTCCTCTTCCCATCGTTCATTTCATACCATATCCACCTCTCACTCTCTCTTATCATATCCCATCTTCCTCCCACACCCCATCTCCTCTTTCCATTGTCCCTCTGCCAGGTCCCTTCACCGCTCACTCTTTTCCAAACACCTCCCATTTTCTCCATCCCTCTTTCAACATACTCCTATGGGGACCCAGCCAACTTCAATCAAAATATCTATCCATTCAACTTCTACTCGAAGAAACTATATCCCCCATCACGCTCCTATATCCCATCTCAACCATGCCCATTGCCCATGATCACGACAGAGAGTCATCCCAATAAGTCTCTTGTATCACCATCCTTTCCCCATTACATCTTCCATACACGCTGTCATATCGAACCCACGGCTGCCGCCTAGGATCGTGATCAGCGGTGTATCAGCGCCTTAGACTGTTTAGCCACCGCAACCCAACCGTACAGATAGAAAATCCCATTCAAATTACCTTGATCTACCTTGCTTTCAAATGACCGACGACGACGACGACGTCATATCATCGTCTCTCTATCCAAGTCCTATTCATAAATCATTTCTCGAAGAAGTCAAACTGTGTACATCTCTCATCACCCTTCCTGTCTCAATGCTCCTACTATAAAAGTCATCCCCAGAAGCCTCCCCTAGTCGAGCAATACCTACCATTCCTGTTCATACATGCGGTCACAATGTCAACCCCCTGCCTCTATCCAAGAATCCAAAACCTATCCCATAATGCATCTCCAAGAAGCAACACAGTATGACTATGTCTCTAATCAATCTCCTATCCAATCCCGAAATGAAAGAAGAATACGATTCTCTTGACATTGCTACAGATGAAGTGACAAACTGGTAGCGAGTCTAATTCTCTGGGAGCCTAAACATGGCACAGTGAACCGGGGAAGACCAGCAACCACATTAATCAACACCCTGGCGAAGAACGCAGGATTGATAACGGAGGATCTTCATATGGCGAAGACAGCGATGATGGACACGATCGATTGGAGGGAGATTGTTAGTGCATGTGTACCCTATATGTGTAACAAACTGCCTTAAGCAGGTAAGTAGGCTATCCCATCCCAACTATACGTTGTACCAGTACTACCAGAATCATGCCATTCGAAAAGTCATCGCAAAACGTCTTCTCAATCTCCACTCATGTATGCCTCTATCCGTCTTATTCATAATCTCTCCAAGAAATCAAAGTCCGTAAGAATGTAAGAGGATGTATCTAATCACCTTGCAAACCCGTTTCAACCATGCCCACAGTCGCGATACTCAGAGAAGCACCTCAAGAAACTTGTCTCGTATCACCCACCCCTAGTCGATCAATACCTCCCATCTCCGTTCATACATACCGTCATATCCTTAATCCTCTATTCTACTGTAGTCCCACTCATAAGTCATCTCTCCAAGAAGCGACACATTATAACAGACAAAAGTTTGAGTATGTCTTTAATCACCCACCCTACTATCCCATTTCAACAATGCCCACGATCGCCATATCGCGATACAGCCGATACTCAGAGAAGCACCTCAAGAAACTTGTCTCATATCACCCACCCCTAGTCGATCAATACCTCCCATCTCCGTTCATACATACCGTCATATCCGCCGAGATTTGTCTGCCCAGTAATTAACTACGGTAGGGGGCGCTCCGTGGGCCGCTGGTGATAACCCTAAAGGCACAGATTTATTACTTCAGCTATTTCACGCTGACGTGCGTTACGTCGCGTTCCAAGAAAATCGATCGAGTACTTGACGGGATGCGACTGATTGCGGAAGTTCGTTTTCTTCTAAACTCCGTAATATCGCATAAATGTGGTAGTAATGCTCAACCGTACAAATAGTACCTGTGGTTTTTTTTATAGATCGGTCGGGTATTTGACAGGATTGATTGATTGATGGCTTAGGTACGAGACACAAAAATCCGACACATCTTGTGGTATGTTATTTCCTGAATAGAATGTAACCAGAAAGCTGATTGATTGCTTTAGTTCATGACAGGATTTGACGCATTTCAGAAGGTCTTTTAAACCATGTAGTCGCATGTACTGTAATGTCAGGTACTATACGTGGAGTAGGCCTACCAAGTGAAGTAAGTAACACTCTGTCATAAAATATGGAATTTGTAAATGCCAGGGAACATTTTGTATGTAACAATAAAATCGGTCGATTTGGCTGAATGTGAAGTACCTCGCATGTTGGAGGGTTTTTTTACTGGGTTATGCTGTAAGTCTACAATCATCTTTCATTAGTCGACACGCTTGTGTACCCAAAATATTTTAACTATGGTATGTACTATGTCAACTATGTACCCAACTATGTACCCAAACTATGTAGTCAACTATGTAGCTAACTATGTCACTATGTACGCAACTATATCACTATGAAGCCAACTATATCACTATGTACCCAACAGTGTACCCAACTATGTGAACTACGTACCCAACAATGTTAACTATGTACCCAAGTTACCCAACGATGTCAACTATGTACCCAACTGGCAACTATGTACTCAACTATGTACCTGACTATGTACCCAACTACGTATGTCAACTATGTACCCCGTCCCAATTATAACAAGTATGTACGCAACTATGTACACAACTTTGTACCAAACTTTGTACCAAACTAAGTACTCAACTATGAACCCAACTATATCACAACGTACCCAACTATGTACCCAACTATGTCAACTATGTATCCAACTATGTATCCAACTATGTATCCAACTATGTATCCAACTATGTACCCACCTATGTACCCATCTATGTCCCCAACCATGGTAACTATTACCCTACTATGTACCCAGCTATGTACCCAAATCTGTCAACTATGTACCCACAAGTGTACCAGACTATATACCCAATTTTGTACCCAACTATGAACCCAACCTATATGTACCCAACTATGAACCCAACTATATCACTGCGTACCCAACTATGTCACTATGTACCCAACTATGTACCCAACTACATCACTATGTACACAAGTATGTCAACTATGTACCCAACTATGTAGGCCTACCCAACTATCAGTTTTCCCCACATCCAATTCCAAGTGCTGTTTTTTAATCAAACCGGCGAGAAACGGGGGAATCTAATTCCAATTCCATTTCCTCATTTCCATAATGCGCCGCCACTGCGACACGACGCGACACGGCAGCTTATTTCCGCCTGACAGATTCATGAATTTTTATAGCATACAAGAATGGGATTATTTCTTGTACTGTACGGTGCTACGAGTAGTTATACAATAGGATTATTTACTGTGCCGTAATACGGGCGGTGTAGTTATACAATGTAATTATTTGTGGAATTGGGTATATATGTGGGATTATTTTCTGTGCGGTAATACGGGCGGTGTAGTTATACAATGTAATTATTTGTGGATTTGCGATATATGTGGTGTGGAGTTAATATACAGGATGTTATTTTCTTGTTTGGTAATATTGATGGTGTACATTTATAACAGTACTAGCAGGACGTTTTATTCATTTGTAAATACGATCAGACAGCGAATGAGGGTCTCATGCTGCGGTACTGGTGCGGCATCCCGTTGACAACCCTAGGGAGTTAAACTCAGACACACAGACATACACGAGACGTTAAATTGAGGTGCATGCGACTGGTAATACCCCAAACCTATCGACACTGATTCAAATATTGTACCAGCTTTCAAATGTAATTCTGTAGACATCCAAAAACTATTTACTTTGATACAATCGTCAATAAAAAATTTAGAGATTTTCAAAATGCTGATCTTAGAGGCAACTAAACTAAAACGATGACTATCAGACGTTACGTAATGGCATAATGCCCTAACGGCGAATCACAAACATTTTATATCTCCTTTGGGTTTTGTCATATGGCGCATCACTAAAACAGACAAACATCACACAAAGCTTTGATAAATCAATCAATCTTCAACAAAACGGAAATTATATGCTTTTTTCTATGTGTTTTTTCTGGGAGGTATTTTGTAATGCCCTGTCAATCAACCTGCCTGCCAAAAATATCGGTTTCTTTGCTCAATGGTCATCGACAGTGGCGGTGTGTTACATAAAGGTTGAACATCATTCCAACTAGTCAAGTATATATCGGCAACAATATTGTTGTATAACTTTGACAGGGTGAACCCAAATTATGTCGTTGTCAGATTGGGCAAACGATGCACCACTAACCGGTTGTAACCGCATCGGTCATCGTTCAAGTCAGACTGAAACTGTGAACAACCGGGGTATAACTGTGACCAAACCGGTTTTTTTGAAACCACATTGCGGAGGTGGTTTCAACTGGAACCAAGCCCCCATTATACCCCCGTTATGCCCCGGTTAGCTCAGTCTGACAACGACGATTTTATCGATTCGGTTGTAACCGCATCATTTG
>WNLI01145613.1:0-10045 GCA_025802215.1 Wirenia argentea
TCCGATCATCACGTGACTTTAACACAATATGCAAAAGTGTACAACGTTTCCAACTGTACCAAAAAGTAAAAAAACCTCATTTTCCGAGATACCATGTTTTGGGTTTCGACCGACGATATGGTGTAACTATATTTGCAATTTAATAACTAAGTGCTATTTTATGACCATATATTTAGATCAGAAACAAGTCATTGTGGCCGTCCACATGAAATTATGCTGAATAAAAATGACATAAGCAAACTGCAATCTTCAATCCTAATCCACACACACTATAATTAACCAGATTAGTCAAGTAGATCACATAAATAAATCACTATTTTAAAATGTGGCACATTAGAGGAATCTGTTAATTTGTGGTGGATATTAATTTGTTTAAAATTGTAAGTCACGAATATATAAATACAATTTTTCAATTGGTAAAAATCTTAAAAACAGTTTGTCAAAAGAAGATAGACCATAAAACAATGATAAAACAGTGTTTGGATTAGAAGTTGTATTTAATGTAACTGGGTAATTTTAATTGACACATCTGTAAAAAGCTCTACAGAAGAGACCACAGTCTACTCTATACACAAAACAACATGCATACGAAAAAGCATAAATAAGTACTGCGTGACTTTGTTCATAATCACAAAAATCTAAACCATAAATAAAACAAACACAGATTTATAAATAATAATGACTTCTATGTAACACTGTCCTTATTCCAATGTCAGAAATGTCCAAAATATTAGCACGAGATAATCTTGTCGACATTTTATCCGTCACTTTTCGTGCTGCTGTTATTTTCAAATCTTTAAATGATAAATCATTTTCAACAGTATCAGAATCAAATGAATCTTTTACATTAGATTGTGAATGTACAATAGAATCGGTCTTTAAACTTTTATTAGAAGCGTGAATGTCCGGTAAATTTGCCGAGAAATTCTCTGAACTTTTTGTATAATATCGCAGTCGAACGTTGCTGGTATTAACTCGAGTGTTTTTATTGTTTCTTTGGATAGAATTGTCGACGAGGGTTGGTTTGAATGTTTCACGTGTGTTAACGCGGGGAGGGACGATTAATGGACGCCTTACTTGGATATATCCCGGCTGCTTGTGGGTGGAAAGTTGACATTTTATGGCCGACGGAAGTCTTAAATTATGATTATTATCTGCCATAACTAATATACTAGAGCATTTAGTGAGCTCATGGTGTACTGGAGGGCCCCACAGTGTAGTGGTCAGTGCTGCGGCTTTTTGCACGAGAGGTTGCTAGTTCGAAACCCAGCAAAAACCAGTATTTTCCCGGGCTTTCCATCCGTCATTTGAGTGATTCCTTCATGGCAACATGAACAGATTCTGAAAGTGCGGGATATAAATCCACATATTTTTTATATTTAGAGTGCCGAGAGGGCGTGTTTGATACATGCAATAAAACAACAGGCTAACCGGCATTTTTTTCAGGCTATCACATCATCAACATGACTATGACACATGACCATATGTTAATTTGCAGTATAATAAATCATATCAGGTTTAAATCTATAGCACTGTCACTTTAAGTGACAACAAAGGCCTACTCTATGGTTACACTGCCACATTAAATTAATTCCACTGTAATTCGACTTTAGTCAAAGTTGGCAGTGAAAGAGTTCAAATTGAATAACGACTAACCATAACAGTTTTCGGCCTCTGATCCTCATTTTTCTTATCGCCCATTTCCAGTCTACTTCGTTCCAGTTTCTTGGCTTTGCGGTTCTTTTTACGTTTCTTTCGTTTGATTTTGTTGCTGATTGGCGCGGGCTTCATTTCCGCTTCTGACTCACTGTCACTGTCACTTGAACTGTTGATGATCGAGGGATAATAACAGTTAATGGAAGACCAGTTTTGTTCTAAACCAAATACATGTTTTAGGCAGTGGGTTTGTGAGTTTTATGTGCCATAAAAACACACAAATTTTTATTTATTTCATATACCTAAATTTTTTTCGAAATGATTACCTACAGGTATCTGGTCGTACAAATTTCTGACTCAATTTATACAGCATGCCAAGAGAAAAAAAGAGACAATCTAGACTCTTGAAATGGCCATCGACTTGCACATACTGTACAGGATACACTTACTGTAGAAGTTGCTATACTTTATACTTATTAGACATACTGGAAAAGTTCCCAGTTCGAGCTACACCCAATCCACTTTCTCGTGGTATGTTCCGGAAGATACTAGTTCAATTTTCAACCACCTCCAGGAGCAGGTACAAAGTAAACCACTTCGCTCTGACACGCTTCACTTTATTTCGCTAGCATAGCAGCATAACATCGAGCGAACCGAATGGATCCAGATTGGTTTTATCGTGTTATTGGGAATTTTTAAGAGTTACGACTCATGCAGCACAAGATCACGAGAGGTCATGACAGTCGATCGATAGATCTGCCCCACTTTCTCCCAGTTTAGGAAGGCAGGTGTAGTAACGGTACAATTTTCGAACTGGTTTGAAAGTGCCACAAATCAATTCACTTTTAAAGTATAGCAACGACTTTATGTATACAGTAGGTTGTTTTATTGAACTTACTCAGAGTCCGTGAGACTTCCAGATACATTCAACTGATGAAGCAGCTTCATACAACTCTTCACTGTACCATCCGATATGTTACCTATGACCTTGGCATCTTCCTTTTGATTGGTTACATGAATATCGTCTGCTTTTGTGGAAATCTCGTGCAGTGACTCAGCAGTTTTCACAAATTTGGAAAAATAAGATGATTTTGAAGATTTTTCGTCTGTAGGGTTTTGGACGTGGATTGAAAAGTCTTCTGGTTGCTTTTTGTCGATGGTTGTTTTCGCTATGGTTTCTGAAAAACAATTGAATATTTATTTAACATCAGAAGAACTATAAAATCATACAAAGTGTGATCATACAAATATCATACACAGTAGGATTCGTGGTGTAGTGGTCAGTGCTGTGGCTTTTCGAATGAGTAGTCCCTGGTTCGAACCCTGCAAAAACCAGGGATTTTTTCCTAGGCTTTCCATCCACCATATTTTGCGAGATTCCTGCATGGCAACATGGACAGATTCTGATATATAAATGAACACATTTACTTATTTTTATTATTAAATGATAAATCACCTCAATTCAAAAGTTCAATAATGTTTATTGTGAATCTGTAATTCTTGAACAGACGTTCGTACTCATTAACTCCTGAATGCGACAAATAAATTCAAACTTATTATCAACAATATCAAGAATATCAACAATATCAACAATATCAACAATATCAACAATACAAAATCCCCCATTCATACCCCCAAACACAGACAAAACTAACCCCCAAAATTCAGTAATCAAACCTATATCGCATGCCAAAACTCTTGGCTTCTTTTTTATAACTATACCATCAGAAAAATTATCCAGTGATTTTTCCACATATAAAAAGGGAAATTTTAATTTTCAAATGTAATATGCCGTGGCGAGCTGTATCCAAGCTATGTAATTTATATGGGTGGCTTAGTTTGTTTAGAGACAGTTACAAGAAATGACCGTTTAATTTATGACGTATGACTTGGTTTCTTCTAACAGTTTATGCATAAAAAATAATTAACTATTTTTAATAGTATATTATTCCAGAGTGTGAGTTAAACTTAGGCTATCACTCATTTTTGTGTACATATACATACAATATATACTGGAAATTTTGACTTTTCAATTCACACTTGAAGAAGTATACTGCTGTACACGAAAGCTTGTGTCACTATAAAATTGTGTACCTATTCATTAGTGCTTAAAGTGTGTTATCAATTATCACCTTTTTGTGTATATTAAAGTAAGGGAGATAATTTAATCACCAGTACCTATGATGCTGTTCTGTGCACCGTCCAGTTCACCATCAGTACCAAGTTGTCGTCCAGCAATGAGTTCACTACGTAACCGAGACGCGTCACCAGCTGATAAAATTGTCGTCGGTATTTCGGCGGCGTTTCCTGCAGCCAATCGGCCGCGCCGTTCCATGATCTGTTTGGTCAGGTGACAGGTCAGGTCCAGGATAACTTCTCGCTCGTAACTGGAAAGGGATTTAAATGAAATTTGTAGGGTTCCTCGGGACAAACTACCTTCACTAGGATATTGTGATTTCATAGCAGCAGCTGTTGTGTACATGAAGGAGTGTACGGTAATTTATTAGGATGACGGCTTTAAAACACCTCCTTGTGGAACACCACATATTTGTATAATAAACTAGAGAGTAAAGTACTGTTTATCAGGTTATGACTCACGTTTTATCAGTGAGAAGCCTATGGTAGTCATGTATCACACGCCCAAACTTTTGGCCCATTCTCTGCAGGTCTGACGTGTTGAAATGTCGCCTATCACTGTAACAATAACACTTTCAATGCCAGAATTATTATTTTTTTAAGGTTGACCCGCCGAGTCTACTCCAGGAATAACTAATACAAAAATATGTGGATTTGGTATACCGCACCTTCACGTCGGTCCAGTCTCCACGTTGCCACGCACATGTGTGCGGGTGGAAAGCCCGAGAAAATTCCCTGCAAGTAACGACCTCGAACCCATGTCTCTCGATTGAAAGGTGGATGCTCTAACCACTACTCATGGGTAACTCAAGTTCTAGCCTCGAAAGAACTTCGAGACAAAGTTTGGTTAAATCTATGCAGAATATTCTTGATGTGACATATAATGTCACAAATAATGGATTAGGAACACATCACACTGTGTGTGGTGTGTGTTTGTTTATCGATATATGTATCTAGCTTAGCTAATTTAAGGTTTGGAAAGCCGTTTCGGTTGTGGTCAAAGTTCCTCAAAATGAGATGGCCAAAAACTCCCTAAAAAGGGAGCACGATCCATCTGAACCCCAAAAGTGCAAGGGATCCAGACAATCTATGGACCATTTACAGAAAAGAAAGAGAAGCATTGCTCAGGAGTCAGCATGTGCAGGCCGAGATACTTATCTAACCTCTGGTTAAATATCACATAAATTACCTAGACTACAATTTTTATAAAAGCTCACGTGTCAGATCGAGTTGTCCCGCAGAAGCTTGCCTCCATAGTGAAACTATTGGCAATACGGAGTTGTCTCCACATAACAACTCGCCCAGTCGCCTCCTTACATGGTCGCATCTGGAACTTGCAGCCGGGGAACGAAAATGCGTCACAGCACTGAAAACAGAAAAAAAATACGGCGGAGATATTTTTGTCAACGATTTTACTATGTCTCAAGTTGAAAATTTGTAGTGATATTTTCGTGCATAGCTGCAAACTTTACACATTTTTGTCATTTGTATTTTATGTCATCTGCATTTTTGTCGTCTGCATTTTTCATCGTCTGCAAAATTTAAGTCGTCTGCAAAATTGTAAGTCATCTGCACATTTTAATAGTCTGGAAAATTTTGCAATCTACAAATTTATGCCATCTAAAAAATTGATATTTTTGGAATGATGTTATTAATTTACAAAGTTTGTTGTTTGATTTTAGGATCTTCTTCAATATTTTATCATGTGTGAATTTTCACCAAATACTGTCTATTTAAAAGTTATTATTTTTTTGTATTTAAATATAAATTTACGATTTTTTCATGTGTATTTTGTGCTTTGGTATGGTAGTATAACGGTACAGAAAAAGATCACACACACCCTCTGAGCAACCAACAAGGAAAAATTGGGAAAATCCTCTCATTGACAATGATTAATGGCTTGAGTGATATCTTGAGATTTGTTGACATGTTGCTGGATCTTGATGGCTCGCACAATCAAACAATCAATCCATCTATATATTTATCAATACATAAACTATTAAATCAACAAGTGAACAATAACACATACCCTTTGTGCAACCATCCAAGGAAAGATCCTCTCATTTACAATTGCTTATGTGACATCTTGTCCACTGATATTATTTTATGTGTTGCGACAATCAATCAATCAATCAACTATTTAATCAAATAGTGAACAATCACACGTACCCCTTGAGCAACCATCCAAGGAAAGATCCTCTCATTTACAATAGCTTATGTAACATCTTGTCCACTGAGATTCTCTGACATGGTACTGGCTCAATCAATCAATCAATCAATCAATACAACAACTATTTAATCAACTAGTAAACAATAATACATACCCTTTGCGCAACCATCCAAGGAAAGATCCTCTCATTTACAATAGCTTGGGTAACATCCTGTCCACTCAGATTCTCGGATGTGTTGTTGGATCTCGATGGCTCGATCAATCAATCAATCAATAAATCAACCAACCAACAGATCAATATATCAACTATTCAATCAACAAGTGAACAATCAATCAATCCATCAATCAATCAATCAATCAATCAAACAAACAATCAATCAATCAATCTACATAACTATCACTCTGTCAATAGATCAATACAATAAGTAATACATCAGTCAATACATCAATCTTTCAACTATTTAATCAATAAGAAAACAATAACACATACCCTCTGAGCAACCATCCAAGGAAAGATCCTCTCATTTACAATTGCTTGAGTGACATCTTGGCCACTAAGATTCTCCGAGGTGTTGTTCCCATACATGAAGATGTTCTGCTTGCGGCTATGTCCATGCAGATCACAGTACAGCACCACCTGTTTGAAAATGTTTTAATAATAGAAGCTGGTAATCAAATTAGAACAATAATACTACATTGGACTTATATAGCAGTACCAATGAAGGAGACGAGACATCTTGCATAATTGCCTCGTTTAACAGTAGAAACCTGTAGAAATGGTTACCAATGGAAATAAGGAATGATATTGCATAGATTCTCGATTCTGTCGGTCACATTCAAGTTCCTTCTTTTTTCATGAAAAAGTTCATTCGGTTGGTAATAACATCCTAATGCATGTACTTTTAACACAAGAGTTATTACAAAACTTACGAGAATTACGATCATTGCCGATCATCAGTTCCGAGTCGTTGGTTTTTGGCGGGAGTCCCCAAGATCTTGTTATCACATGTAGATGTAATAACTCGCTCCCACACGTGCGGTGTAACCATACCACCAGACATGGGCAGAACATTTTCCATCTTCCAAAACTCAAAGACATCGGGAAGAAGCCAGCAGAATTACTATGATAGCTACACAGTCCCAATGCTCAAATTCATCACTGAACTAGTGGAGGCAAGCAGAGGCAAGTTCCTTGCACATGGGATTTCCAGAAATTCAGGAAAAATTACAGACCAAGTTTTACTGCGACAATGGCTTAAATGGAGATCATTTATGGGCAGGAATAGCTCAGTCAGTTAAAGAGTTTGGCTATCATTCATTTGGTACCAAGGGTCGTGGGTTTGAATCTGGGAATATGCGATTGGTATTTTATCTGAAAATTGTTCTGAGTGATTTCTCGGTGTTCTTTGTTTTATAGCACATTTCCCTAGCCTCGGCTTACCAAGCGTGTAAAGTTGGTATGATCGTATACTTACTTTCAATGGTGAATGTGTTAATTGGGGAATAAGATTGTGCTACTTGTGCACGCAGAGGTCTATAGCATGGCGAAACTCTACCGCCGGTAACATAGGATTTAACAGGCGGTATATAAGTATGGCACTTTACTTTACTGTACCAATGAACTACTATGTGTATACCCATGTCTGAATTACATACCTCAGACTGTATATTCATGGTCTCAACAATCTCTTTGGTGTGCCAAACGGTCGGGAACAGGTCCTTTCGTGATCGTCGGTAATTGGGCACTGAACTAGGGGAGGCAAGCAGTGGTAAGTTCCTTGCACATTGGATTTCCAGAAATTCAGGAAAAATTACAGACGAGGTTTTACTTCGACAAAGACTTACACCCACATCTCTACTGCTACTGCTTGTATTATTACATACCTCAGATTGTATATTCATGGTCTCAACGATATCTTTGGTGTGCCAAACGGTCGGGGAAGAGGTCCTTTTGAACTAGGGGAGGCAAGCAGCATTCCTTGCACATGGGATTGCCAGAAATTCAGGAAAATTACAGTTTGACTGCGACACTGGCTTGAACCCAGGATCCAGATATCACAATGCGAGCAATCAACCGCTGAGCTAGTGACTTATTTTATTATTACATACCTCAGACTGTATATTCATGGTCTCAACGATCTCTTTGGTGTGCCAAACGGTCGGGAACAGGTCTTTTCGTGGTCGCCGATAATTGCGATTGAGGTCGCGAGCCGCGAGGGAACATCGATAGTTACCCACGATCACGCCATCTGGGTTCAGCATCGGGATTATCTTGAACACGTACTCTTCACGCAGCTCCTGGGGCGTATACATGCTGATCATTAATACTGTATAGAAATCTACACAGAAATCACAATACAAATGACTCTCAGGTCATCGGTTGCAATGCGATAATCACAGACGCAGGTCCTTTAAAATGCATTGATATAACACATAGAGGCCTCTGCATAGAGATCCAGGAGTTGACACTATAAGTTTAGACAGTTGTCTTTCCATTAACAAAGGGTAGGCCTAATAACAGTTACGGTCACTCGAAGAAGTAGCAGACGCCAAATTGCAGACGACATTCAGTTTCACTGAATTTTAGAATTAAAATCACTGTTAATGCCTCTGGCATACATACATGTGGGTGACTCGTAGCTCTCAGTATGTGGGAGCGATTTAACAAGGTAGCTGTTAAGTGTGACTGTCTAAAAATTAAAACTATACTATTTTCCATCTTCTCGGTCAAAGACATCGAAAGACATCAAAGACAGCAGAATCCTACTTATTATTTAAGTACCTGTGCAGTGGGGTCTGATCCAGTGATGTAGTCAATGAAACCACGCATCATCCAGCTGGCATTGGTCTCACCGGGATGTACACGGGCTGTTACTACCACAACCTTTTTGTCGTCTTCAGTTCTATATGCATCTGAAAAGGCATAAATCATACTGTAGAATCTCTGACAAACAATTTCAATTAGTGAAGAGTCCCAGTTGTGCTTTTTAATACTTTTGCACATGATTCATCATTTTCCTGATTTTCTATGCAGGAGGATTTTATTCTATAGATCTCTGGCTACATAGGTAGAAAGTAAGATCCAATGGATGCATGAACTTAACCCTGATCACAGTTCTATATTAAAGCAATTGAATATATAATTATGGCCTAAAGCACTCGTAACAGGATGCAAGTGTGTCTCAGCTTCCTACTTCCTAGGAAAGTATGTTTTATTTGTGTTTCATGTCAATTCTGTCGACCATCGAGCGATTTTTGCAAAACTTACTCTTTGACTAAATACTCTTTGACTAAAATGCAACCTTCTACTTGAACATAACATCAATTCCATTGAAAGAGAGTTGCTCAGTTGGTAACACATAGGATTTGTAATCCCAAGGTTGTGGGTTTGAGCCCTGGCTGGCACATTCTTCAATTGTGTTTTGTTCCTGGGTGTTCTCTGGGCCATGGGTAAGAAGACATTTCCTAGCATCAGTTTACTAATCTGGAAAAATTGGTATCGATTGAAAGAAAACTTGTTAAAACCCTCGAGGGGTGGCGGGTGATAATATCATCACCAAAGGAATGAGGAGGCATTCCTGCCCTCCGCTTTGCCGCATTAGGATGCAACATCAATGCTCTTTGAGGGAGTAAGAGGTTTGGTCTATGACTATATCTTCCCTCATCGGTAAGTGACCTGATTCTGCATAAACCAGGATGTTAGGTGTACGGCATGACTGGGGCATACCTTCATGTCAGGTTGATTTGATGGATATGCTTGGGAAGCCTGTCATTGTTGTACCTTAATGTTAAACTAGATATGTTATCATATTACAGCAGTAATGATGTTAACCGAGGGCATCACAATAGGCTCACAATGTGGCCTGCTCGAAGGAGTTTAACCCCTCCCTGACATAAACTGAACTTGCATCTTTCCCCACACATGCATGATTGTCAGACCAACACTTGGCGATTTGTGAGGTCCTAAAATGCGCCATATAAATGTCATTTATCATTATCACTGAATAAAAACTAGAAAATCATACAAAGTATGATAAATCGCCTCATTTGAGAAATTCAATAATATTTATTGTCAATCAGTAA
>WNLI01145624.1:0-10044 GCA_025802215.1 Wirenia argentea
GTAAATACATAAACGTCGCATGGTTTTTTATGAGCCACGGTAAGGGGGGGGGGGGGGGGGGGCAATAATTTTTCTTCCGCAGCACACCCCATGAGGCAAGGGCATTTACCCTACACAAAATGTGATACGCCGACCTAAAACGATATTGTAAACACAGCTATGAAATGATGATGATTATGAACAATTTCTCTGCTATTTCGCGCATATTTATAATAACATGAGATTTGATTATCAATATCATTTTTACAAGCCATCATTACAATAGGATCAAAGTTATTCACTAACATAAAATTAATCTGATCCCACGAAGACTCAATCCAGTCACCATGGGGTAAATGTTTGTGTAATAAATTTACAAAAAATTCCACCAAACCAAATGCAACATCCTTTTGAGCCCATCAAAAAGCTTGAAAAGGACACAATCAAAGACGGACAATCAAAGATGCGTAAGCCCGCACTTCACGTGTCTGTGATTCGAGGAGGCTGGGTTTTGTGAGGTTATGAACCAATCAATTAAACGGGACATCTGGGAGTATCATCTGCTTTGGTGATTGTTGAAATTGACAAAGTTGAATTGATGGGTGGTATTTTCGCAAGATTTTCGCGATATTTTTGGAGATTTTTGGAGATTTAATCGTTTGATGGGGTATCTTCAAAGGACGGATTGATGCCGACATTTTTTGTTGTGTAAATTGCGCAAATTGTGTAATTTACCCCCTCTGTCCCCCACGCGCATGTTATAATCATAATTCTGCCGACGTAATTCATGCGAAATAATTCCACAAAATCTTCTGTGAGATTCATCGCCTTTGAAAGATTATCTGCTCACGATTCCTGGTTGTCCCGAAAAGAAATAGTTGCTGGTAACTTTGATAAGATATTGCGAATAATTTTTGTTCATGGTTGTAGGAATATAATTATGAAGATGACTAAAGAACTAAAGTATTACCTAACATAACATAATAATATTATCACAAGTCTTCCTACACCATAATTAGAGATTACGTAAGGTAATTTCATGTGGTGGACAAAAATCTAATGAAATTAAAATTTAATGACACTGTATTCTGAGCAGGTGTATATAGCATGTATCATGCATTGGAAACCAAAGTGACTTTTTCTAAGAACATGATCATATACCTTTAATTACCTCCCTTTAATTATGTGCCTTTAATTTAGCAATAACTCTAGCAGTCTAGAGTCACGTCAATACAGTGGACTCTATAGCAGACTAGCTGGGTATTATCGAAAGATTTAAAATTAGGCTGACATACTGATCCTAATTGTGTCTTTTCTTACGTCACCATTATCTACGTTCAATTGCCTACATTTAATTTCAAAAGCCAACAATCTCCGTCCTTACTATTCATCATAAGAATTAGCAAGTTGCTGTCACAACAAAGTGTCAAAATCAAAATGCTGTGGTCTATCTATTGTAGACTAAATGGTGATTGTTTGAAAACCATGCATGCCGTTACGTTTGACCACAATACAATGCCACTGGTCTCAAATGGTGATTATTTGAAACGTAAAGCGCAAAAACATGCATGCCGTTACGTTTGCGCAGTATACAATGCCACTGATTGTGGTGGTCTATTCAGTTGAAACCCCAAAAGTGGTTGTGTGAAACGAGCACCGCAAATCCACGAAAGAATGTTTGCATAATATCACCTACTGTTCATCTACAATCTATAGTCCTGTCACTTATTAAACTGTGTGATGTATTGAAACCGTAAATGCGATTGTCTGGACTTTCAAACGTACGGGACAAAATCAGTATTTGCTTCGTAGATAATGTGATCTATTGAAACTGTCAACGCGATTGTCTGAATTCTCAAACGTACACCACACAATCAAGACATATTTGTTCAGTAGATTACGGCAACCATCATTGCGTAATCAAAGGACATTAGGCCACTGTTGTCATGTCATTCTGTTTACATGTAAAACCAATTATCTGCAGTATGTATTCAATCAATCTATGTAAATTACTTTGGTGGTTGAAAGGTTAACTTTTAAAGTCGACAATTATGTTCTATAGGGAACTCCAAAAATACTGAATTGGTATTCCAGGGGTTAAACTCAAAATTATGAAAATATATATAATAATTTATATTGTGATTTATTATCATGTAACATGAAACATTTAAAATATTAAAATTGATACCACTATTATCTTTCGACAATAATGTATTGGACAACTTCTACAAACGGTCACTAACTACAGCTGCAAAATCAGTATGCTTTATAGTAATTAATAAAAGTGAATCTAATGAACT
This sequence comes from Wirenia argentea, assembly GCA_025802215.1. Lineage (NCBI taxonomy): Eukaryota > Metazoa > Mollusca > Solenogastres > Pholidoskepia > Gymnomeniidae > Wirenia > Wirenia argentea. The sequence goes on from WNLI01145624.1 coordinate 2,280, forward strand.
AAATTAATGAACAATCATAGTACACCTAAGTAGGTAACTCATATACAACAACATTCTATCAGTAGCAACTCCCAAATTTCAAAAAATCCCCAAATACCCTGTCACCAGCCATCATAGCTGTTGGTTTAATCCTGGACTCAAACCTAGTCCCCATTGACATAAGTGTCACCACAATAGACTGACTCAAACCACCTAAGTAACTTACATACAAAAACATTCCATCAGTAGCAACTCTCAAATCCCCAAATACCAATCATCATGCATGTTGGTTTAGTCTGTACTCAAACCTAGTCCCCATTGACATAAGTGTCACCACAATAGGGTGACTCAATAATACCCTACTAAAACCTTTCACTACTTAACCATGCCATCAATAATGTTGTTTCAACGCCGCATAATACATTTAATACACCACCACTTTAATTCCTTTCACCACCCATCAATCCACCCCACTCCCCACTCCATAGTCCACCAGATGTTGTTTTAAGCAAGACTCGAACCCGGCATCCCCCCAAGCCTAGTGCCGTACATGCCACACACAATGCCAACACGCTGTCACTGCGAGTATCACTCATCACCCATTCATATATGGTCAACTATCCCTGCTGTCCATCAATTAGTCGTTGGTATCCCTTCCGTAATGACCACGGCTCATTTTGCTCTATTTAATCATTAACTACTTAATTAATATAGAATTTCACTATAGAATTTCACTATAGAATTTCGTTACTAGTTTATACCGCTACTGATCATTTTATTCATTACTTTACCGCTACTGGTCAGCATTATTGTCCATTATATTATTGTGCCGGTCAATTATAGTCAGTTTGCGACGTCAATTATAGCTAAATACTGTTAAATACCCGCTTGTGTGTATCAATTCTGTTTCTGTTAATTTAGTCTCCGCTATATAAAGTGCTTGTATTTGATATGATGGTAGTGATTTTGTGATGTATATGATTGATAATAATTTTCTACGATAGTTGAATTTTAGTGTTAATATTTTAGTTATTTTTTAACGCAGCATAGTTAAGAAATATTGTGCTATAGTTTGATAATATTAAAAGGTAAATAATTAATTTTATTGAATTAATTTTATTTTTATGTCATTATTATTAAGGCATTGTTTGAAATTTAAACTTTAAAATTTAAATCATAAATAATTATGCTTTCAATGTGTTGGAGGCAGAAGAAGGCTCTTCTTAAGACTGAGAGAAGGCTCCTCTAACTGAAGATATGTTAAATTCCTAAGGCTCTTCCAATAGGCTATTCAGATTCCAGCCTCTAGGCTCCCTATCCCTCCACCTTCATCCCTACCTGTATTTTTTGCACCTGTCACTAATAAGTGAACTCCTCCCCCATCAACTCCAACCAATCTACCACCTTGTGACTGAGTGAATGGAAGACCAGAGGTCTACAAGAAGGTTCTCATATATGGCTTCATGCGACTACTCCTTACCATCCTCTGTTATTTTGCACCTGCGACTAGTGAGACTAACGACCTTTGTCCTTCACAGGTGTACTACCACTCTCTGAGTGAGTTAAAGGCCAGAGAAGACATGTTGATCCATGAAAAGGCTCTTCATATAGGCTCTAGGCTCCTCTACCCATCCACCTTCCCTATCCTACCTGTAATTTTGCACCTGTGACTAACGACCTTTGATTTTCCCCATCCCAGGTGTACTACCACCCTCTGAGTGAGCTAAAGGCCAGAGAAGACATGTTGATATACGAGAAGGAAACCCCCCTCTACCGTCCGCCAAAGTCAGATAGTGGTGAGTGACATTTTTACATATTTTACAATTTCTACATAATTATTTAGACTGTCATGTTCCACTTTGGCCACAATTTTGTCTATGTCATAAGACAAATCTACAGAGACTACTCTATGTCCCCTTAACTTCATCAAAGAACACAAAGCAACAGTACCGTACTATAATATTTCATCTGTGAGAATTAACTGCATGTTGTTAACAAGTCATAGACGCTTATATCTCTTCACCAAAATTACGGTTGACAATTCAATTAACCTGCGTTACAGATGGGTCATAAGTGTGATAATTATGGTTGGGCGGGTTTGTAAATTTATGGATAACAGAAGCAGCAAAAGTGGTGACACGAATATTTGTTTGTGATTTCTGATTAGACTCGTTTCACGCTTTATAGTCATTTTGCTGCTGTCTTGTTTTTATCGTTTCACGCTTTATAGACATTTTGCTGTCTTGTTTTGACAACCACGTTTCACAACATAATTCTGCAAATTCTATCAACCCTTTCAATGCAGGGTGAATTATTTTAACTAACTACAAGTTTACCATCCCTCTACAATCTTTTGTATTTCTTATGTGGCCCTCAAGGTATTTATAACTAGGCTATAATCTGATTTTAATAATTGGCCACTATAAATAATAGCCTATATAAAAATATTTGAAATAAAATAATCTTGGAAATGAATTCAATACTTGAATGTCGCAGAAATGCGGTCAAATTATACAAAAGAACATGTTGCTAATTTATTCAGCATCACCGATAAAATCAAATCGAAGTGTAAAACAATTTTATATCCATTTTTCACCATCTATTTCTAAAATGACAAATCCTGAAATCCGCCGTCGTTTCATCTCAGAAATCAAACCCTCACCATCCACGTTCGGTATGACATTTCAAAAAGCCGCAAAAAATCAGCGAGATATGATAAAACTGCGATATCCTCCTGAGTTTTCCATTTCAAAAGAAAAATATTTAATCTGTAATGGATGAAACGCGACACCGGCTATTAAATCCTGATAAATGACGGAAGGGTTGGAGAACTGGTCGCTTACGAGTCACGAGTACCTGCGCTGGTCTTTGTGATATTTAAGACCTCGCCAATTATTGACGAATGGCCATCAGAGTGGTCGAATTCAACGTACAGTACGCGGCAATTACGCACTAATAATGCTACTGTAACGCATCTCTTTATGTATTACAATTTCAATCATCATTGTGGGCTCATAGTGTGGTAGTCAGGACGCTGGTTTCTGTCAATCGACGGGCACTTCGGCTGCAGGTTCGAGCCTACGCTGCAACCATTCATGGTATTTCCCCGAGCTTGCAAACCAAAATTTGCGAGATTCCTGCATGACAACATATTTATGGTAGAAAAATTGTGTTGGATCCGGAAAATATCATGCCTGGCATTTCCTGCTATCTATTGTCAAAATGAGAAAATATTAATTCAGAGATTCCTCAGGACTAGACAGCCCTAACTATTTAAGTCGATAAAATGACATAAAATACAAACGTATGCACCGATGCACGTCTATCCTTTTAATATTCAGAACTAGACAGACGTCTTTAACAATTCAAGTCGATAAAATGACACAAAATACAAAAGTACGCGCCTCTATGCCTTTCATAATAGCCCATGTCACACGTTGATATAAGAGATGATAATATCGCAAGTATAAAAGATGCACCATGCAGTCGTGCGTCGTGATTTTTTCCTTTCGCTCGAGCATATGATTTTAATGTTATTTAATATTCCTTGCCAGGGGGTAGGTGGGGTGAGGCGGTGTAAGGGAAGGATGAATAGCGGGTCGGTGATCCGTCCTGAATGGCGTTCGATCTTTATGTGATCTTTACATCCCCTTTACGTCTCCTGTCCCTCCCACCCATGTCTAATTGTAGTTTCCCTCCGATTAACCAGCAATTAGATACAACGTCACAAATAAGAGATTAGTGTGCGGTCGCCGGTTACAATATAGCGGTTCGTGGAAAAAATGACCGCTAGTCATATGGGTCAGCTGCGGTTGTATTTTGGTCAGTTTATACTGGCCACTGTATGATGTTGCGAAAAGCAATTATGAAGCATCAGTGGTTACAAATAAGAGCGGTTTATGAATGGACAAGCTGATCAAAAATGACCGCTAGGCACAAAAATAGTGGTCAACTTATGTCTGATGTTGCGCATAATAAAGCGATAATCCTTGCTCATAAATGAACAGTTCTGATAAAAAATGTCTGCTGCTGGTCATTTTCTCATAATATAAAGGACTAAAGGTCAGCTCAAAAACATGAATATTATGCTTATTATAATAGCATTTTAGTAGCTGTAAATTTAAATATAAAACTAAATTTTTCATGTACAGCAACCAATTTTACAAAATACAAAACAAAAGCTAAAAATACAAAATCAGAGATTCAAAACCCTGCTATAAAATATTCAAAAGTCCCCATATTGCTGCATTGTCCACGCTGAAAACTTCATCAAGTGCCATCGTATTTTGAAGAATACCCATTTTTTGCGAATCATTATTTTCCTGGTTCCATTTTTTTCGACGATGATTATTTTCTCTATTCCGCTCGCATTTTTCGTGATGATTATTTCACGGGGGCCACATTACAAGACAAGGAATTTTCCCCGCTTTTGTTCCACCATTCAAAGATCGGGCGTTTCGGCACGTTGGATAGCGAATCACTGAAGATCACACCCTCGTTCTATCGCAAACCCTAGAGACAGCCGCCGAAACGCACCCCGCCCCATTTCACGCATCGTAACGCGATACTGCAAAACGTGTAAAAAAATGCGGCCATTATTCTAGATTAGAGTAGTTTAACGCAATCGCGAATAATCGTGAATAATGAACAATTGTTGCCGTAGCAGCTGGTGGTGTAGATGAGAGGGTCGGTCCGCGCGCCAATAATCACTGCAATCCTTTATCTGGATGTAATTCCGACACAGAGACGCAGCGAAAGACACTTGAATTTCACGCCTGCTCTCATTAAACCTGCACAAATTGGCTTTCTCTTGGCATCAACCTCTCGACGACCCTTGCTACCTCTCCACTACCAAAAAATCCACCATTCTGTTACTCTCCCACTCCTCCCGTCTCTCCCCTTAATCTCTACATCTATTCTCCTCACTCCCACTTCTGTTTCTGTCCCGTTCCACCCGTCACTCCCCTTTCAGTCTGTCATATTTGTTACTCTCCCGTTCCTTCCGTCTCTCCCCCTTTCTCTCTCTCTTCAGTCTGTCATATTTGTTAACCACTCGAGATATCCATTATTCTATTCCTCGTCTCCGTAACCATGCATCAAATCCTTGTCCAATTGCACAAAATTTTGACACATTTTACGCCATTATTTCACCGTTCACGTCAAGAAAAGACAAATTTTGCGCCATTCTTTAAAACGTCGTGAATTTTTCGCTATTGTTTGTAGCGTCCCGACGCTGCAGAATGTAAATACTTCATATAATTTTGACAAGTCCATTCTGGTGAAATCTGTGCATTTTTGTTCAACAACTTCTCAAAGTTGCTAACTGAATTAATGTAATTAATTTCTATAAATAAAATTAAAATATAATGTAATGTTTGAAACATTATTTTATTGAATTACTGTATGAATTTACGATTTTGTTTGATTTTTTGTAGTCATACTTGTATTGTTTGGGTCAGTACTCCAGTAATCATTCAACATTTTCTGTGCCTTTTGCAACCTTTTTTGAAAATTCAGGAAGAGAAAATGAAAATCTGACAAAAACTATCAAATTTCATATCATATTCAAATAGCCATTCATTCTTTCATGCACATTCTACAAGATAAAATTTCACAAAGACGTTCATGCAGTGGTCAAACAAAAGTATTTTAAATCCCAAAATTATAGTCCAGTTCCTGGATAATATTTTATATCCTCAACCCTTGACTAATACAATGCATCAGAATAGCGGAATTTAGGCATTTTTATGCTGCGATAAACCTGTAATTTCCTTCAGAATTTATTCTTAACAGCTCGTAAAATATCTTTTAGAAATTCCAACAGACAAACCCTCGGCAAAATTTTTGAAAATTGAGAAGCATCTCGAGTTATTTTACCGTCAAATACTCGAAAATTGTCAACAAAATTAAATTGCTGGGAATGCTGAGTCGTTGACACTCATAATTTCATATTTTTATTCATTCTACATTTTTACTGCTCAACATACTGAAAATACTCCTATTTGCACTTCTCGCAGTATCTGTCTCCTTTATCAGTTTTTATTCATTCTACATTTTTACGGCTCTGAATAAAAACTCTGATCTGGTTCCTATTCAATCTGTTTGCACTTCTCGAAGAAACTTTCTTCTTTCTATATCTGAGTTTTCAATTCAGTTCAGTTTTCAGTCAGTTTTATAGGGTACTCCATTCCGCTCTCTATCTAACGGACACCAGAATTTAACGGACACCAGAATTTAATTAATAAATGAGATGACAGTAACTGTTGGCAGTTGATAACGCCGTGTTGTTTGTTTTGTATTGAAGAGCATGTTGACACTCTGAAGTCGCGTTGAGAGGCGGCGTATTATCTGTTGAAAGAAGCGTATTGTCTGGCGGGAAATAGTATCATCTGAAGAGCATTGTGTGGCAAGGAAGTGTCTCTTTGCCCTCTCTGATCCTCTTCTCATTCTTTAAAATGACATTTCTGCGGTATTTACTTAGAAAGACGTCACATTCTTGGGATGTTGCGAATGTTTTTGGAATTTCTGCTGTATCTGCTGAGAAAGACGTTGTCACATTCAACAGTTGACTATTGAAATGTTTCAAATTAATGTTTATGTCATTATGTGGCATTTATCATTGTCCTCTTGTCTTTAAAATGACGTGAATTTCTGCTGTATTTGCTGAGAAAAACGTCACATTCGACTTGAGATGTTGCTAATGTTTTTGTGGCATTTATCCTTGCATTAGCTTTTTTGTAAGTTTTGCGATGTCCGATTTGAAGGCTATATGCACAAACTATTCTAACGAAATCAGTCCTGGCTATTTTTGCCGATGAACCTACTTTCAACACAGAGAATGTAGATAGACTATTCGCCATATTTAGTCAAGCTACCTTCAAGACAGTGAAACAAGGTTAAGACTATGTGTCATATTTAGTCATTGTTCAAGTATTTGTGTTTTCGTCATAAATATATTAAACAAATTTGTCGTATCTGTTCTTGACAACTCCATCTGTCACATCTTCAACAGCTGTGAAATTAATTATCAATGTTTTGAGGTTTTCATTTAAATTTTCTGTCTCTGGGTTCACTCTTCAAAAACACAAAACCACAATAGTGCAAGCAAACTGTGCACTACTCTTCTTGATACTATTCTTCTAACTGCACCTGTTACACAAAAAGTGTAGGCCGGATATGGGAAGAAACGGAGAGACAAGCAAGTCAGAATTTATGTGACCACTTATTTGTGTGGGAATCTTCTTTTTTGCGACTGGAATGTCACCATGGACATCCGCACATTTCGTTGTCCTATTGTACATCACTGTCCATTAATAATGACGGCACAAATCAGTACTCGACCACTCATACAATGGTCACTATTGGTCAGCAAGTGAATCAGTGAAATTATATCAAATCACTTCCCCCGTTGAATGACCACCAGTGAGTCAATAGTATCTCAGTGAGTCAGTGTTCTTCTTAGAGCAAGGTGGTCCATCCCAACTACCGAATAGTGGTCCAATTGTCCATCCAAACTACTGAATAGCCTACTGAGTGGTTCATCTCAACTACTGAATAGTCTACTGAGTCGAATAGGTTGTTTACCGCCCACTGAATCACCTATTGTTAGATCATTAAAAACGACAGCTGGACTGACCAAGTCACGTCGAGTCATGCTAAGTCACCTAAGTTATACGACATTGTATGACTTGTGTGATGTTCAAAAGCTTGTTGTGTATTGTTCAGTTCTCGTCGTGTATAATTTCAAGTACCCTCCCCTCCCTATTGTGTCATCATTGCTATTGTT
>WNLI01145635.1:0-10044 GCA_025802215.1 Wirenia argentea
TCACAATCCATAAATGTGCCGTTTGGCGAATGTGGCGGGCTACCGGTGATTCGCCGATTGGCGAATGTGGCAGTGAACGGGTTAATTACAGAAGCGCTGAATAATTATTTCAGGAAATATTTCATCTGCGGGCAGTTCTGACCATTCTATTAATTGACAGGCAGGGGGTTAGCATGGCAGTAATGCCGCAGTATCCACCTTCGACCCACATTTTACTTCCTTATGCATAGCATCGAACATATTAGGCTATGTGAAAGTGTGATAATTTATAGCCTACAGTATTTGTAGAAAGAGTTTCACACGACAATGAAATGGATTTGTAGTGTCGTTAGTGGTCTATGTCGGCAATGGGCAGAATATAATGCAGTATATAATACAACATGAGTGACAATCTGATACTGTATAATCCAAATAGTACATTTATTTAGTGTATCACATATTCTGTGGTCCACGTAACCTCAAATCTGTCATTGACACTTTGGTCTACGTACTGCAAGGTTGTTTTTGGAAACAATCGAAATCAGGTCAAGGGGCGCCTGGCGGTTACGACCTATGTATTCACTACATGAGGCCATGTTGTATCGTTAATTACCACATTCCTTACCTACCAACCACCGTTTCTTACTTGTTGCACTATTAAATCTGTAATGAATCATTCATGAACTAGCCAGCAAAATAGTGAATAATAAAAATGATTATTGCGAATTATGGCTATCAGTAGACTGAGTAGAGTAAAATGTTAAATGTTGCCGATGCCAAATTTTGACTATCAGGCAACATTAATTAGGCATAGTTGTCATTGTGAGATTTCAGACGTCATGATTGATTCAGATATAATTTAGTATGTACCGTAGTTAACTGACTGATTGATTGATTGATTCGTTGACTAAAAGAAAAATATTTCACAATTTAAATCAAAATGTAATAGTTTTATAACATGAAGGATATAATACAGCTTAAATATAGGTTGATAGATTCATTCCTTGATTGCTTGATAGAATGAAATAAATATTCATGGTCGAATCTGGATGAATAACGGTCTGACTGATTGTATGTATATTTGTTCGATTCATTATTCATTGCTAGATTGCTTGAATATTTGTGATCTAATCTGTTTCACAGACTGATCCAAATGCATATAGTTGATTCATTCAATTCGATTGTATTAATTTGTATATCTGTCATTGGATTCGATTGATAACTATTGATTACAAACTGCCAGTCTGCCACATTCCAATCATTGATGTGTGTGCCGCCAAACAACCCTCACTTTGATCAGTAAGTGGATGACATTATTTGAATATCTGATTGTATATATTTGATTGATTTATTGTGTATTTGATTGAATGATTTCCGTTGATTGCAGATTGCCAGCAACATATTCCGATCACTGCCACCAAATGACAACCCAGACTTTGATCCAGAAGAGGATGACCCAACTTTAGAAGCATCATGGCCACACTTACAGGTACTAGTGGTAGCCTACTAGTTACAGTATCTATTGTTAGACAATTTTTTCGGTTATGTGACAATCATATAGTCGTAGATTAAGTCTGTAAGCAGATATTCGGTCATACACCAAGGGTTCTTCTTCACATCAAGTAGTGACATTATCGGGGTGAAACTGCATACTGCATTTAAGCTCGTTGTGTTCCAGATATGTTGCTTGCAAGTTGAGATGGATCTGGAATTTCAATTGGCGGGATCATGTTTAGAACAGAGGATATTCTGCGTAAATAATCGGAGTCATATTTACCCTATTAACTTAGGTAATCTCCACTGGCCACAATTGACTGAGATGGTCACAGTGTAGGAGACTGAATGTTATTCAGTAGGTAGGCCTATAACGTCAAGTTGCATAAAATTCATATAGTGCATTTTATCTCCCAATGACTTGCGACTTGCGAGACGTAGATTTGAACATGCAATCGATAAGTTGTTGCCACTCACACCGACACAGCCATTCACACGCCATTCACTAGCTTAAACTAATTCATGAATTGAACCTAGGATCTTCAGATAACAAATTCAGCAACATTCTAGACTATACTATGCTAATTATATTTATAGTATACCGTAACAGCTTTACATTTCTTTTATTTCCAGCTTATCTACGAATTCATGCTGCGATTCCTTGAGTCTCCCGTATTTCAACCGACGCTGGCCAAAAAATATATAGATCAGAAATTCGTCCTTCAGGTTAGTGGAATTAGTAAAAAAAAGTCTGAAGTGGCTAATAGAATGGAGCTTATCTCGGTTCACAACTTCACAGTGCAAACTGGACCAATGCAATATAGACAGATGAAGCCACCCTGGACTGAACAGAAGTCTATATTGCAGGTCAATTTCCGATTTTCTCATACTGTTGATGAACAGAGCAGTCTACCCAATTTAAATTTTTCAGTAAAAATCGACACGTTGCGGGAATTGAACCCACGGTGTCAACCTAGGATATCGATCGGTTTATCGCCGTACCAGTGTACAGTGCGTTAGAATTACTGTAAGTCGACCCTCTATATTTCTATAATCTATCTTGTTCGCTATTTAGAATATGAGGACTTAGTAGAGTACTGTTGGCATGTGTATGCTGACCAATGCTTCTCTTTCTTTTCTGTTAACGGTCCATAGATGGTCTGGATGCTTTTTGGTGTTAGGATGGACCGTGCTCCCTTTTTAGGGTGTTTTGGGGATCATAATCCGTGTACCGTGACCATTTGTGGTCCGAAATGGTTTGCAGGGGCTTAAATTCGCTAAGCTAGGTACACGTCTCGATAGCAAACACACACACACCACCCTATTTAGCACAACTGTTGTGTATTGAAAAACTTGTCGAGCACAAGTGATGCAACATTTGTATAGGGGAGTCAACACTGAACTTGGTCCCCACCATATGAGGATTCTAGCCGAGGCAACCCCTTTGAACAAGATTATATAACAACTGTTCCAGTTTGACAAAAAAAGAATTTGTTGACCTTTTCCTTGTCTAAAAAAAAACCGAACTAGATATTTCATGTCGAGTCATAGATCTTCATCTGGTACAAATTTGGCACCATCCCATTTGTTATACATATATTATGCATGAGATTGTAGCGGAATAACTCAGTCGGTTAGGCGTTAGATTTGTAATCCAATGGGGTAGTGGATTCAAACCCGATCGCACCATTTTTATTACTGAGTTTTTTCGCCACTTTTCATATAAATCTATTTGTCCACAGTTACTGGAGCTTTTTGACAGTGAAGACCCACGAGAACGAGACTTCCTCAAAACAGTCCTTCACCGTATTTATGGAAAGTTCCTCGGCCTTCGCGCCTTCATACGAAAACAGATTAACAATATCTTTCTCAAGTAAGTAAATAATTTTAGCCATTTGAGTGACTGCGATCACCCGATGAGTGAAACATATATAGCTGCATGCACAATACATGGTGATCATGAAGTCTAGACTCTGGACCCATGTTGTTTACATCCGTTGCCATGGTAATGCTTATTCAAATGACTCCAGACTTTATGATACCCTGTACAATAACGTCTAGACTATAGCATGATCAAGCTATGAACAGTTATAGTCTAACGTGGCCTAAAGTGAAATGGTGGAGAAACCAGAGTACCTGGAGAAAGCCACCGGACATGGGCAGGATTTTTGTGTCTTCCATAATCCGAAGACCGCAGGGTGACGCCAGCAGAATTCCTATGACAGCTACTCAATTTAGCCATTGAACTAGTGACTGCTATTGGTCGTGGCCCAGGCTTGAACTCGGTACCCCAAGATTGTATGCCTGGTCTGGTCTAGTCACTAATATCACTAATCACCAGTTTGGCATGAAAGTCGGATACTACACTTGTAACATTCGAGTGCGGACCAGATACATGCCTACATTAAAATGGACCCTAGTGCATGCACGTCGACTAATCATGGTCCTCGCATACAGCACTTTCATTTCATCTCATAATTTTTTAATGTGTTTAATAATGATTTGGTGTTTAATCATTGTGTTATTTCATTGTGTTATTTACTATTAATGCTGTACTTATTTTGTGTGTTGTATAATTACTTACATGAATGTTACTCGCCTTACAGACTGTCTATTTACAGTTTTTATTTGATGTATATTTTGTGGATTAATTTGTAATTGATCCATTAATATGCAATAACACTTAGGCCATGTTGTAAATTTAATATTACAACTTCGATGGAACGTGTATTGGCCAATCATTCATCATTCATAATATTTGTTGTCAATGAGGTGGATGTAACAGTTTGTGACTGGTCAAATCTTTACATATTTCCTGCACTGTGTCACTCGTGGACACTCCTATTACGTCGACATAAAAAGAAAATACACGATTTGTCACAATCTTCAATATACAGAACATGGACGTATGTCAGACGTTGCTTTTACCTCATAAATTCATTCTCTTACTTTTTGTTTACTTTTATGTTATCCATCCTTACATAATGTAAAATAATAGTTAACATCAATGTGTTTTGCAGGTTTGTATATGAAACTGAACAATTTAATGGAGTTGGTGAATTATTAGAAATATTAGGCAGGTGGGTGATTTTGCATGTATTATTTGTATGCATAGTTATTTATCTAGTTTACTGTAGATTAAAGTAATACTTAAAGTCTATTCTAGTATTCGAAATGAAAGCAGGCAAAATAACCTCACAAACATGAAATATCCATTGCCAAAGCACTGTCCGCATGCATGAATCTCAAATAATGGTTGTGCACACAAGAAATTACCCTGTTCTGTATTGTTTTGAAGCGCAGACGTTGCGTTTCACAGGCTGCTGAATCCGCGCTGATGCTCTGTGCAATAAACTGAAAGATTCTGTCCAGAGTAATGTAATTTCACCGGAACGAGTCTTAAAATTTGCATTATGCTGTGACATGCGGTTCTGTAAATAAACCATACACCCAAAATACACCAATTACTATATTGTATTGTAAATAAAGAAAATGGGATAGATATCTCAATCTGAAGTGTGTCAGAATTGCAATGAGGAGGTTGTTGGTTTGAACCACGGTCCATGGTGGCAATAGACAAATCTGTGCTCTTGAGCAAGGCAGCATCATTTCACCGAGCAGTAAATTGGTCAAATAATCTACCAATCACTGTGTCCATATCAATATTGACGTTTGAGTTGACACTGTAAAGTTGTTCTCACCGAAATGGCCGATTTCCCCATATACCCATATTTTTATTTCCCCACATTATGTAGTTCAACCACGTTACAAGGTCGTAAAATATTATTTACAGCCATTTATCACTTATAATACTTACAATGCGTGTCTTTCAGCATTATAAATGGTTTCGCATTACCTCTCAAGTTGGAACACAAACAGTTCTTGATAAAAGTGTTAATACCGCTGCACAAGTCACGAAGTCTCAGCCTATATCATGCACAGGTTAGCTTTAGCATAGTGTTGCAATTCACTGCTCGGATCCATAAAAGTAAATCCTTCGGAGCCAGAGCTGCCCATAGAGCAGGAGCTTGCCTGTTTCTGTAGTGCTAAGCGGATGAGCGTAGCCGAAACTACACCCCCTGGATAGGACACTAGTCTATCACAGGTTACATTCCGACTTTCTCACATGGCTGGCTCGCGATCGCGGAGCAAAGTCTACCCAATTTTAATTTCTGGGTAAAAATCCACGGCACATGTGGGGATCGAACCCACGGCTGCCGCCTAGGATCTATAGATCGGTTTATCGGCGTACAAGCGCCTTAGACCATTCGACCACTCGGATCCAAAGCATCACAAAATTGTGGTACCTTAATTTATAAAGGTGTTGTATGCTTTCGCGAAAAGCGCAAGTGTACTTATATCAAAAGTGTTCGGCCGTTGTTTTAGCGAAATGTACAACCACCAAGTTTTAGGATACGATATTTATCGACTACCTAAATGTCATAACGGAGCCCAATAGTAAATGTACTGTACCACAAACCAAAAATTCAACAATAACAGTTTCACTGAAAATGTCCATAGTTGTACATAGTATGCTGGTGCTAGGTACCTATACTATGAACGTTAAATCCTGCAGTGTGCTATAAATTAATATATCCAAACACACTATTTGCCACAGTCATTATTATTATAGTATTTTTATATATATAATTTTGGCTCAAATCAATTACTCGTATATTAGACCCGTAGCTATGATAAATAGTTCACATAATAATACATATAGCCTAGTGACGTTATTCCCAGTGTATTGTAACCAACAATTAGTAATATTCGTACATGAAATGATATATAAATTATGAAAATGGAACTGAATTTGTGTACAACAATAAAGAATAACTATTGTCCTGATTAAATGTGTATAAAATGACAGTAATACTTGTGACGTGAAAAACCCATGTTCTGTCCCATAGACCCATTGTGCCCCGGTGACCCTACACTCTGCATACTTGGATATTTAAATACATCTTAATACAAAAAATAATCCTATTATAAAAGGTTACATAATTATACTTCCATTAATGTATAATGCCATTATATATACATTACTAACGACTTGGTAACATGTTGCGTAAATATTGGCGTATAAAAACTATTATACACAACAAATTGATTTTATGCCGTAAAACTGTGTATAAACCATAAATTATTTATATTATACCATATTGACTTCTGGGGAGGTAAATGTCAAATGGCCTTGTGTGCACGTGTTAGTAAGGATAGCTCAATAGCTGTAATCAAAATACAGTTATACGGAGTTTAACCTTGATACTACTTGATATTCTTATAGATTCATGTTCTTTGTTTTGTGAAAATCTCGTCTGTGTGACTGGAACTGGTCACGCATTAACCCGATAGGTGAATGTACGGTAAAATATCTCCATTTTCCGAGTGTTTTGGATATTCACTTACCCCTTGATTTCTTCATTTGAATTCTGTCATTTCATACATTATTTTCTTTCTTGATATTCGAGTGATGTAAAAATTGCAGAAAATTTGTGCATCATTGTAATTTGGTTCATTTTTATAGTAATCAGTACTAATCACTAGCTTAGCGCAAGTTATGGGCATCTGTGATCTTTACCAACCACAATTTCACTTCAAATATTTATAAATTGCCAAACTGTTGTGGGGTCATTACACTGTAGTAGGCTACTGTGTTATCAAGTGTATTTAATGATTCTTTGATTTCATAAACCACAATGTTTCTAGGAAGTCTTATCCATGTTTTAAAGAAAATTAAATAAGTTTGCTGAAATTTTGAGAAACTTGCCCGACGACTCACCGTACCCCTCAATGTTAGTGGAATTGAGTATGGATTCAGCCTGCCTATTTTCGTGTAGGTACTGGAGATTTCCTCTATAATAAGTTGAGAACTATTCAGTTTCACTTGTGTAAGAATAAAAAATGGGGTAGCCATATTAGTATGTTATCAACTTTTTGTGTATAATACTGTATAAGAATGTGAATGGTTGTCTTTCGCTTAGTGCAGAAGTAGACTCATGTTGTCCAGGTTGTCTACCTTAGCGCTACCTCTAGACGTATGTTCCTTACGCCAACCAAACTAATCATGTAACATGAGTGATGCTATAACCTCATTAATTCCTCCTGTCAATCTTCAGGCAATAATTGCGGGTAGTCGTTAAATGATATGCAGATAGACACGGCATTACTGTAGTTAACATACATATTGAACATTATGGCGTATTAATAATTGGCAGCTACCGTATATGGCTATATAACCTATATTGATCTGGCATATGGGTTGGTTTGATGCCAGTATATCAATAGGCCATTAAAGCTAGGTCGATGTATACAGTAGAATGAATAGCTAATAGTCTTATAACGCATTACGTGGGTCTAATTACATAACTACCTTATGAATATATTATTCGAGTAATTGGCTGTCATAAAAATAAGTAGTTGGCATATTTATCGCTCTATCACCTTTCAGGATTAAGATTGAGAACGGCAACATAATCATGAACATTGAACACAATACTTGACTACATTTTAACATTAGTATGGATTCAAAAATCTTAGTCTTGCTTGCGTAAAGCATGGCATATGTTAACTTATAGTTGACCTTTTAAGAAAATTCTGATACAGTACAGTAAGGACATGCTTATATACAAGCTGGCTATGTGTATCATATATACAGTATAGTAGCACAAGTGGCAGTAGTGCAATGGTAGGGGAGAATCGCTAAATGGTAGAGTGCTCGGGGTCACGGTTTCAAACCTGGGCCGCGGCAAATCTTTGTGGCATTTTCCCTATGTTTCTGCAATTCTGTTAGGAAAGGAACACCCCTACTTGCCTCCACTAGTTCAGTCGCTACATTACAGCATTGTCAAGCCAATGTTATGCATCGCGGTTACGCATATTTCATATGGTCAGAACGCAATAAATATTTGTATTGTCAGAACAATCTATAGACTACCAATGTAGCATAAATAATACATTAACAATAACCGTACCATGTAGGACATAACATACTCTAATAATATTAGCCACAGGTCATGTGTTGTTATGTTGTCGCCCCATCTAATCAGGCTGTAAGTCACTCCACCGAGAGACAAAATAAATAAATGTGTGCATTTATATACCGCACTTTCAGAATCTGTCCATGTTGCCATGCAGGAATCTCAAAATGCGGATTAGCAAGCCTGGGAGATTGAAGTATCTACTGGTTATATACTCAAGTTGAATTATGTTATAGGCAAATATACCAAATTCAAAATTCTCTTTACGTTCATAATTCTTGTTTTTGTTGCAGCTTGCATACTGTGTTGTCCAGTTTCTCGAAAAAGATGCTACATTAACAGAAGAGGTGAGTCCATAGGATACATTGTATGGGGCATGCATATTGTTAATACGTAGATATAAAACTGTCAACATTGATTGAAGATGCAATAATTGGTCAATATTGTCTTGTCAAATATGTGTTCTGTGACTGTGTGTGCTCTTGCGTATCTCACAACGTTTTGGTACTGATCATGTACACTGTACTGACATGAAGTATACATATAGAGGAGTAAAGAATGTAAAGCCATACATGTACAGTAATGTTATAAATAGCCAGTTATATACTGACTTAACACCTTCCTTCGCATATTGTAATTTGACGGTTTTATATGCCATTGATTAGTTTCCATGAAAATCTACTGGATAGAAATGTCACGCATATTCTTGGGTAATATTGATTAGATTGATGTACTTTTTGGCTTCATGTTTTATTAGATAAAGGTGAAAGTGTGAAACATTACACCTCACCTAGAATTGACTTGGCTATTTTTACATACAATATGAATACAGTGTAAATACCAAATATACCTGGCCTACCCACTCATATCTATTGTATCGTTGTCAAATACTGTACGTTGTCGTAGTGAGAAGGTCTATAAAACTGCAATCTGGTACATCTTCCCCTGACCTCCCTAGTGTACATACTAGAACTCAACTGAAAGTCCTTGAAAAGGTCGTTTTATAAAGGATTATAAACCGGAGTCAGCTTGGAGAAAATCCATGGATATGGATATGCCGGGGGTCAAACCCACAACATTGGGATTACAAATCTTACGCGCTACCAACTGAGCTATTTGTGCCCAAAATAAAAAAAACTTTAAATAATAATACTGGACAGCGAGAAGCCAGTATAATTCATATGAAATCGATCCAGTAGCGGTGCCAAGGCAATTCCAGCAAGACAGCGAAAATGTGTGGCTGAACCTACACCCTCTCTATCACCACGCCAGTCCTCTACCTATGAGCTGCTGGCTCATAATATAACCCTGCCTTGTACAACTGCCACTTTAATTAGGGAGCAGTAGCGCAGTGGTTGAGTGCGCGCCTATGTATATTGGGGTCCCGGGTTCAAGCCTGGGCTGCGGCAAATGTTTGTGGCATTTTCCCTGTGTTTCTTTAATTCTTTTGGGCAAGGAACGTATCCCTACTTGCCTTCACTAGTTCAGTGGCTAAATTGAGCAGTTGGGGACAGGCAGTCAGGGTCGAACATGGCATGTCGCGCGACTTTCGTGAGGATGGACAGGGACATGTCAGGTTGTGTAGAGGGGG